>JABXWE010022549.1:0-20883 GCA_014611495.1 Limonius californicus
GGTTCACTATTAAAGGTAACTTAATGATTCGTATGTAAATAAACAATATGTGTAATTACCAGCCCACACAAGGACTACAATACTGGTACGAACTCCTTCGCCCTGCTTCAGCTGACCTAGATATATATCAAAATAACAATCTATGTACAAGGTAACTCTAACTGCTTCTCAGAAGTTCTCTGCGCTCCTTACTCCAATCTTTTTATCAGACAATCTTACAAAGTGACGTTAAAACTTGCCTTGCTTCCTATGTGGTGCTTGTCGTTCACGTCTCCTCCCCGATCTCAAAACTGGATACTCCAAATAATTTGTTTATTAAAAAGACATTTTCATTTTCAAAAAAGGTTTACTTGTCATGTAGTTTTTCTAATATTACAGTTCTTCTAAATGCTTTAAATTCTAAAAGTATTTTTCTTCCAGATTTTCCAAAAAATTCAACTTTTTCAATTATTTTTATACCAATATCAATAACAAAAACAACAGCTAAAATTACCAAGGAAAATTGTAACACCAGGATACTAGTTTTTAAAATAAATAAATTATAACTTTGTCAAATATAAAAACATTTTGATATTAATATAATTTTTTTATAAGCACGACGAAAAACCAAATAAAAACCAAGTCAATCGAATAACCTCACAAGTAATGAAATACTTCAACCCCGCATGTTCCAACACAAATTCCCACACTATTTCTTTTCGCTTAAAAACTCCCATCATAGTACTCCAAATATCCATCAATGTATTAACTTCCTGCATTCCATCCGAATCCTTGTATATTTTATTAAATGTTATTGTTTAATAGGTTCGAGCTTGGCTTGCAATCGGCTTAAATTCATCACCAGCATAATAATACGTGTGTGATCCGGCAAGACACACATTGTTTAACCAAAAAAATTACCGAATCTCAAATTGTTGGTAAAACGTACGCAACCCTTCGACTACACTAAAAGAACTGCAATCTAGGATTCCATGACAATATATATATATATAGTTGTGTTGTTTGTTTGTTTTTTTAAATTTAAGAAAAGATCTTTGGGTATGGTATCGTAATCCGTCTACATATAATGGATTGCCAAGCATATACATACATAGTTTCTGTTTTCCAAGATTTTCAGATATTATTATGTATTTTCATGGAAAACGTTAATTAAATAAATCTTCGTGCTGAAACTGTAAGAAATACATCATGTTTATATATTTTTACCAGAAATTCAAATGTCTATTTGTGCAATAAGTTATAAACATATTCTTAATTAATTACCTTTGGCCAAGGCAACAGTGTCTGTATAATTTGGAAAAATTAAAAAAACATTTGTTCTTTGTAGTTTTTATATTTTCATTATACTTGAAGCAAGATACGAGTCTTTTCCTGTTTAAATGTACAATAAAATAAACAAATCTCTTTTAACAGGAATGATACTTTATTATATCACAAATATCTAATGGATGTGATTCTATCGATAGCTTTTTATTTGAGTAGATATTACTTACGTCTATCTTAATTAAAGGGGGAATAAGCGACAATCATGTGTATCTTGTTTACTAGCATTAATCCGGTAGCAACTAATTTAGTAGTAATTTAACTATTACATTTTAACTAAATAATAGACCTTGATTACAGGACTTCGTACATCCACTTAAATTTTCACTGGGTTAGAAGAGCTACAAAACACTGTATGAATGAGACATGTATAAAGATTGCATACGTAATTGCACCACAGTTTGCGCAACAGGATGAATGATTTTATTCTTCGTTTGATATTCAAATAAGGATTACTCTACAAGTAACTGGAGCAACTGATTAGTGTGAAACTTATTCTGTTCAGTGGTGGTAAAATTTGTACGACGAAGAAGAAAATAACTACTAATTTTATCTGTAAGTAAAACTGAACTATCCTAATATTAAGAGATAACTATTAGTTAACAATTTCAATAAAATAAAGTGAGTTGACTTTGTATTATTACCTCTATATCATAATATTTAAATAATTTAGTTTTAATATTTTATTGTCAATTATGCTGATTTTCAACCAAAACGGAAGCAAGGCAATTTTTGGGGGTTTTCTGATGGTTTTTTTCGAAAACGTTTTCCAAAGGGAATTTAAGATTTTAAGCTTTTCCAAAATACATTAAAACGACATTCAAGTAATTTATTGTTAGAAAAATATTACAAGTATATGAACCAAATATAACTTCAGCTTCTGGACTATACTTTTAGGAGTTGATTGTGTAATTGTAATAAAAATTGTTTATTAAATCAGATATAACTGTTATATCTCCTTTTATTCCTCATTCAAACTGTGACAGTAACTTATCAGAATATTAAACATAATAGAATATTTACTATACATTAAAATAATAATTACATTTAACATAATTATAGCTACTTGTAATTTGTAGAAACGGTAAGGGTAATGGTATTTTACACACATAAAACAAGAAACTATAGCTTGCTTTGAGTTAATTATATTAGTTGAAATGTGAAAATACGATGCTAGTTCTAATAATAGTAATTTTACAAATAACAAACATTTTTCACATATCAGAAAAAGGTATAATTTACGTTGTAATAATGAATGCCAGTACTAATAATAGTAATTTTACAAATTATAAACATTTTTCGCCTATCAGAGAAAGGTACAATTTGTGTTATAATAATCATGAAAATTATACATAATTTTGCATTTTAGTACGATAGACATTTTCTTTCATAATAAAAATCTTCTATAATAAAACATATCGGAAAAAACGCACAAGATTATTAAATACGCTTTCATCATCTGTTATTTGGAAGGCATCAATGCATACCATTACCTATGAATAATTATAGAGAGTATACTAATTAACCCCCCTTATGGGGGAGGCCCTTGCCCAACAATGAGATTTGCCGGCTAATAATAATAATATAATACTAATCAGGAAAGACATATACATTTTATTCCTTAAGTTCTTCTGCCTTTAATGAAACAATTTGTTCTCTTGGTTTTACAAATCTTATTAAATAGTTACGCAAATACAATAAAGAATTTGTAATAATTTCATAGTGTTTTATATTTGCTTTATAAATTGTGTAAATTAGTTTACAAATAAAATCAACTTACATCAAAGTATTATGGAAAACTGCAAATACAAAATTTTGTTAGTACACATGAAATAAAATTAAAAGTCGTAACTCATAAGTAGATTATTATAAAGTACTAAAAAATATTGTAATAAATAGTGCTGCTGTATACGTGCATTATGCAAATTTAGAGATATTAATAATTGTATTTAAGCAATTACTGCGTTTAGCATAATTTCCTATTCAGAAGTGATTTAAATAATGTATGCCATAATTTTCTGGTTCCTCTGTCTAAAACAACATAAAATACGAACAATACGAAACCCTGCAGGCTTGCTGTAAAACAAAATAAATAGGCCAAGATTTGAGATAGAACTGAATCGTGATTCAGTATTTCTGCTAAAATCCCAAAAACCCAAGGCAGGCCTAATAAAAAGAAAAGCAATATTGCTAAACATATTTGTTGTTTTAAAATTTTTTGAGAATTGCTGTGTGCTTCCACTCTTAGAACAAAAACATTGCGAATCACAGCAATAAATACAGCCATATTTGCACAGATTATTACGACAATGGGAAGCAATACTCCATAATACATACTGTTGCCTTTAGGATAGCATAATCCATTTATTCCTGCAGAATAGCTTTGTTGATCAAAAATCCCTACCATTACTACTGGAAGTAGAGGTAAACCCCAACCTACTAGCATAGCCTTTAAAATTAATCGATTTGGCATAGGTCCTATAACTTTAACAAACCTAAAAAATTGTAATACAGCTGCAACTAGCATCCAACAAAACTCAGAAATGATTACATAATGTAGAATAATACCCACAGCAGTACAAACATTTAACGATGTTGGAGAACTATCAGCTATATTAAGGAAAATAATCTGTAAGAAAATTGTAATGCATAACTGTATTAATATTTTTGTTCCTACTTTTTCTCTCCATGATTGAAAAACTACTCCTGTAATAAATATACCTAATATTCCAATCAGTGATAATGAGCATCCTATATTAGATATCATTGTTAAAGCTTTATCATGTGTTTCAATATCTAAATTATACGAAACGCTTGCGTCGTCCGATGCTGAAAATTCGCCGGTCATAACAAGCAAGGCAAAATTTGTTAAATGGGAGAACGAACAAATTTGTAAAATACTGTTATTAAGATGACCCAAATAGTTTCCTCCTAAAGTACTCCAATACCCACTACGAGTTTCTGAAGATATTCCATAATTCCAAAAAGCACATTTTTGCTGATGTGAGTACTTTTGCGATCTAAATATAACGGGGATAGCCGTCTGAAGAAACTCACCGTAACCTGGAATTGAAACACTAACAACTTTGCTACCTACTGTAGTATTCGTTGTATTTGTGTCAACATTGAAAAAATTATCGGTATAGTAAACTGTTGTTATTATTGTAATATTAGATTTCATACTATCAGTCAAATTTTCCGATATAATATTTAATAACTTTTCCGGAACATACACTCCGACTTGTAGGTCATCATAGTGTATTAAAGAACCGAAACTAGTATTCGCGTATAAATATATAATTTCTGAATCTGAAAAAGACTTATCGCTGTCTCCCTGTACAATAAAACCTGTTATGTTATTTAAGAAAGGTTTAGTAATTTGTATAATTAAATTACTTTTTTTTAGTACAAAAATATCGTTATTTGCAGTAGGAGACAATAAACTATTTTCAAAACTATCCAAGATTTCATCAGTCGCGTTTAGAAGAATTTGAGATAATTTCATAGTAGTTGTATTAGTTTTCATTAGATTATCAATAATTTGACTCAATTCATCTATAAATTCTTCATAACTATTTTCATTCGATAGAGAAACCTTAGATAAAGCTTCAGCTAAGTAATGTAAATCTAATACCGTTAAATCCGTAAAATTTTCCGTTACAGCAGAAATATTTTTCGTTATGTTTGTAGGTACATCTGACGAAACCAGAGAATATAAAAGTTCCGTTTTTGAAGAAACTTTAACGTTTTGAGAACATGAACCTTCCACTGCGCCCCATATTGAACCAAATTTAAAATCACCTTGGCATTGTCGCCTTACTGGAGCCCCATTTTCTTGAATGCAGACTTCGTCTGGCGTTCTAATGGTCCCTATCGCTGACATCTTCCAGTGAAGAATGATATCTTCTGAATGTGTATCTTCCGGTAGACAAAATTCACTACTTCTAAAGAATATTACACTAACCTGTTGTAACTTAAGCCATTGTAGATTTCTAAGTAAAGCAAAATATTCTGCCACTAAGGGCAATTTTGTGTGTGACGTTAAATGCAATAGAATATCCACCCTTTCATTTGGTGTATCAATATTATAAATGTGAAACAGTCTAACTTTTTTAATAAATTTAGAGAAAAATCTGTTGTTAAATAGATTTTTACTTATATGAGTAATAAACGACACCGAAGGCTGTTTACACAGAATTATCGAAAATCTACAAAAATTATTTATTATCAACCGCAATGCATACTCGTTTCCCTTAAATTCTTTGTGTGCCACAACAATATTAGATGTTACTAACGATACATGAGGAAGTTGAAACGCTTCACACCAATAATATCCAGGGCCATCTTCTGCGATTGACACACGAAGAACCTTTAATCTGCGACCTGAAAGATGCTCGGATTTAGAATCCCAAATCCCTTCAACTTCAACCCGTGTTTTCAGTTTATCTGTTGCATCCGTAAAGCAATAAACCAAATCTTCCTCATCGTCACTGTATACGCTTTCTGGTGAATACACGTTGAGATACAGTTTATGGGAATGTGTATTAAATGTTAACATTAAATCCACATTATCATAGGAAAGCGCAGCAACTTGACAAATAGCACAGTTTAGTTCACCATCTCTACGTAGACTCCACTCGCGCTTGTTTATTGCCATGTATAAAAATTTTCCAAGATAATCTTCTCTAATATCTAAATTTTCTTGCAAGTCTCCTACCCAACATGTGTCGTCTCCTGCTAGTTTCTGTAGGATACTTCTTTCATATGAGTATCTGGGCATAGCTAAAGTTTCGCACATTTCACTCCTTGGAATAGTTCTTGCATTTGTACCATGCACCTTGCAGAAACAATAACTACTTCCCAAACCACCAGGAACACAACCTTTTGCACAGCGATATAAAAACTGATTATATTTATGTGAACAAACTTGAGTATATGCAGAATTACAGGCCACTATTTCAACACCATTGTTTGTTAAAATGACGCAATCCTTATCATGTTTATCGATATTGCTGACTATAACTTCAGACGAATGATCATCAAAAAAGTCCAAACCATAATTTTCATCTGGCCATACATACTCAAATGGTCCATACTGTATTCTTCGTTTGACAGGCAGCCATACCAAATTGTACCTCTTCTTTATTTTTGAAGAAGCACCTTCATGGGGACATTTGGTGTGAAATGTTTGGGGTTTTGTTAAAATCACACATGTTGCCTCTTCCTTTACGTACCCCGGGGGGCATAAAACGTTTTCTTCTATGCTGACGCAAATGTCATCTTTTGAAGTCGTCCAGATATTATTCGAACAAATTCTCGCAACCAAATTTCCGTTTACGTTCAAACATGGCGGATCGGATATTACTACCGAGTGTTGCGAATTCGAGTTAGATTTCCATACAATATTATAGATTCTACCGTATACACTTATTAACGAACGCTCGGTCGCACAGAAATTCTAAAAAGATTAATCTTTTGGTGGCAATATAAATTATGAAGACGACAAACTCACCTGTTTATGAGTACAGTAACCAACAAACTGCAGCGTTATAATTAATATAAATAATTGTATACCTGAAAACAATTTTTGTATGTACTAAATTAATTGACAAAAGCTAAAATAATTAAATTACCTCTAAGTAAAAACATTCTATTTTAAATTAAGCACTACTGGCGATTAAAATACTCATGTAGATTGTGTTAGCATAATTAAAACTAATAAGATAACATGAATATACAAACAACCGCATGAGTGGAACATCACGTAAAAGGTGCGCAATGAGTTTCCTGATGTTATAAATTAGACAATAATGAGTAGATAACATACCTCACTTATTTAGTATTTTAGCAGTGCTTTTAAATGAGAAAATTTTAACCAAAACAACTAGGAACAGTGATATCAAAATGTATGTACGTTGTGTTCTACTTACAATCAAATTTATCACAGAATTTATGGTAAAAAGCATATTGGTTGATTTATAATGAACGAATACACGAACTAACATATCCCAAGTTCTAGAATCAATAATTAGAAAATTCAATTAATTTGCAACGCTAGTAATTTACTAGGGTCAATTAGAAACTATTTAACAATTTCTTAAACAAAATATAACGAATCATATATTTATATCAATTAGTTATAATAATCTACCTTTGAAGGAAAATATACACAACAGTGTATTAGAAACTAAGAACACAATGTCTTTTAAATATTTTGGAAATACGTTCAGTCGATAGTGAGTCCCATCAGTCAATTTACATTGTTAATTTAAGTGTACCAGTACGTCCTTCTTCTTATTTGTTTTCCACAATTCTTAATCAAGCCTTCATTCTTCTTCCATCAAGTCTCTCTATTTTCTTTCCAATGTTTTTTCATATTCTATTTCTAATGTAACTAGATGAAATATCTTTCCTAATCTCTGCTAAGAATCGATTTTCTATTATTTACAAAGAATTCGTAGTCAGCCTATTAACAACAACAATATAAAACTAGTGTGAACTGGTTAAAGTGACAACATTTTTAACTTTTAGGAAACACCAACACAATGACAATCCGTATATTCGGGGTTACCGCCCTAATTTTGCTTTTACTACAAAGCGTTCAGGTAAGCCAAGGAAAATAGCGATTGAAAGAATTTAATGTTTACATACGCTTTAGGTAAATTCAAATGTCAAAAGAAGTATTGATTTGATTGCTGCTCATAGTCTTATATCGGATACCCGTCTACCAAGGGAAGTCACTCCCAATAGCTATATATTAGATTTGCATCCATTTCCAGAAGAAGGCAACTTTAAAGGACGTGTAAAGATAAACATAACTTGGCAAGAATCAACTGATAGAATTACTCTTCACGCCCATGAAGATCTATTAATATTCCATTCGGAAGTCACCGTAACGCAATACGCTCCTGACGATGAAACGTAGGTTTAATTGCTATAAATGACAAAACTGTTTAACATTAAAATTTCTATTTAGAGAAAAGGAATCTTCTACACCACATACACCAACAGAAGTTAAAATATTACGAAGTGAAATGGTCCCAAAAAAGCCTTTGTATATTATATTTTTACAAAAACCTTTAAAACGAGGAACACAGTGTGAAGTTGACATTACCTTTTCTGGAAAACTATACAATGATACAAGCGAAGGTCTGTTTCGAAGCAATTATGTAAACCCTGTTACCGGAGAAAGAAAATGGTTCGTGGCTTCCCACTTCAGACCAAACCTTGCCAGAAGAGTTTTTCCTTGCTTCGATGAACCTGCGTACAAGGTTCCATTTGTAATTAGTATTGTGCGCTGCAAAACTATGACCGCGTTATCTAATATGCCAGTAGTCAAAAGTGAAGAACTGTAAGTTAAAACATCCAAAAAAGAACAGCATTTAATACATAACTGCACTTGACATTTTAGGTCAAACGATCCAAGATGGATCCGTGACTATTTTCAAGAAACTCCACCTATGTCTACCTTCACCCTTGGTATTCTGGTTTCTGACTTTGTTTCTCTAAGTTACAACAAAACTGACGGCAAGGAGAGTTCAGGTAAGTACAAAATTATTAAGAAATATTTTCAATTTATACAAAAACTATAGCTTCAGATACACCAATAAAAATTTGGACCAGGCCTGATTTCCTAAGTGCGATTCAGAATTCCACTGATAAAATTTACAAATCATTGAAGTCTTTACAAGAATTTTGGGGCTTACCATATCCTTTGCCTAAACTAGACTGCATTGCTCTGCCTAATTATCAAGGAACACGACCTGCTGATAACTGGGGACTTATTCTTTTCAAGTATGTTGACGTATGTATGTTAGGTACCCTAAATAAAATCGTTATTGCATTTTAGAGAAAGTGAATTAAGTAATAAGGGATCTTGGCAAGTTACACATGAGCTAGTATATCAATGGTTAGGAGCTTTAGCAACACCATTTTGGTGGAGCGATGCCCATATAAACAATGCATTGGCAAGATACATCACAACATATACAACACTGAAGGTACTGTTTCCTGACAATGTAAATATTTTTCTTATCTTATAAAACATGATTCTATAGATTAGTGAAGGAAAAGAAACATTCCATAATTGGCCAATGACAATGTTGTACTCCATCTATTATGAATTTAGCAAACGATATCCCCATGGAAAAGTAATGGCGATCAAACAAGATTCAGGATCAACCAAAACAGAACTGGTGTTCCGAATGCTTAATTATACGCTTGGTGAAAAAACGCTCGTACATGGATTGCAACGATTTGTTTCTGATAGGTATCAAATCATATAATTCATAAATTAATTTAAGTAAAAGCTTTCATTTTACAGACAATTTAAAACTTTCTTCGGTGATGACATATGGGGAGCTATTACAGAGCAAGCACGTTTCGATAGTTCTTTAGAAGATACTGTTACAGTAAACGAAATTGCTGCTTCATGGATTACTAAGGATAGACTCCCTGTACTTAATATTACAAGAAATTACGAAGATAATTCAGCAACATTATCGCAGGTACACAATTTTTCTAGATTTTGACATTCTCAGTTAATACCAGTTACAGGAAACATTTATATTTGAACGATGTTCTGTTTTCTATTTGCAAATTCCTTGTCCAAAGCAAAACCGTGTAAAATAATATACATATAATTTATAACTGCCTACATTAAGATGTGTGTATCATTGAATGAACAAAGAAATTGGAAACTAAGAACTCACAATGTAGAATCTTGACGCCTGACCATTAATCATGTCATTTAGACAAAGTTGTTTATGCAAATGTTACAGTTTATATATAGTAAGATAATACAGGCCCTTTCATTTAACAAATAAACAATACATATACTGTACGTTTAGTGTACAACTCTAATTTGAAAACATATACTATAGAAATGAATATAAGAACTTTCATTTCTTAGAACTTACTTTTTCAAAACATTTGCAGCTAAGAGAGGATATTACGAATACCAGTTTATTACGAGGAAGAGTACAATCCTACCATCCGAGCAATAGGCAACCCAAAATACATTTCACAAATCTTCTCTATGCACTTTGGCCATATGGCCCATTGTACACCCTAACTAAGAATGTTGCCTATCTGTGGTAATTCCAACTCCAGTAGTGATTTTTAATGCGCCACACATCGCAGTGGCACGGGACCTACGTCTTTACTTCTTATCCGCCAGAAGGTGCATTTTCAGATTTTTCCCCGCTAGAAAAATCTCGCCGACCTCAGCCAGGTTCGAACCCGCGTCCCTCGGATCTAAAGGCAAATGCGAACCACTAGACCACCGAGGCCGGCTGATATTTTATGCTACTCATCTTTTACTACGCAACGCAACTAGTACGGAAAGTGCCATATTTCGTACGAGCGTGAATTTCACGTGCGAGCCTAAGGCGAGCACGGAAAATACGCGAGTATACGAAAGAAGCTTTCCGTGCGAGTTATGTGCGCCATTTTCCCCAAGCACACAAAAATTCTCATTTTTCGAACATTATTGACAGTCGTTATAAATTAATTTTAGAAATGTCAGTTTATATTAATGTCACATCATAATCAAAAATTAACACTAATTTTACAAGAACACAAAAATACAAAATATTTTAATTTTATTGGGAATGGGATTATTGGGAATTGCTTGCATCATACAGCCGTGCGTTATAACAACGCTCTAGTGCGTTTGTGTAGTGCTTTTTGACAGATACATATATGTAATTGTTCATTTTCGGGCATACGAGGGTATGTAAAATGGATTACTTTCGGTAATAGTCGTGGAGAAAGTAATTAAATTCTAGTCGTAAACAAACTGTTATTTATTAATAGGTATCTAAGTTTAAGTATTTCAAATATCATAATAGTAAGTACAACACTTTATTCATTTAGTAGAAAACTGTCAAACGTATCAAACAAACATCTCTAATTTATAATACCATCAATAAAATACATTGAGATATAATTATCAATACCTTATGATGTGTATGTTGAGCTGTCTATGTCGCCCTGTATATTTAAAACATTTATATCCAAAATTGTAGCAGGAAACATGTCATGGTATTAGATGTTAAACGAGTAGTGTAGACTTTACCTTTTTGGATACGTTCTATTTAACATTATATGTAGTCATCCGTAGGACATATGGTGAGTCACCTAACGATTAAAAGAAAATTTGTATTTTGAAAATGAACACTCTTGATAGTAAATACCGGCCGGACGTTTTAATAAATACGAGGGCAGCCTTATAAGTTTTTACATAAACTAGGAAAGAAAAAATTTTTGTTTGGAACATAGTGTTTTATTGCATTTCAAAATATTCGTTTTTAAGATTTATACACTTCTGCATGCGTTCAAACCAATTCTCGAAACATGTTTTTCACTCTGAAGGGAGTATCTCAAAAATATGGTTTTTG
The DNA here is from genome assembly GCA_014611495.1 of Limonius californicus. Lineage (NCBI taxonomy): Eukaryota > Metazoa > Arthropoda > Insecta > Coleoptera > Elateridae > Limonius > Limonius californicus. Next base: position 11,724 of record JABXWE010022549.1, read on the forward strand.
AAGGCTTCGACAGCTTCTTGAGGTGATGAAAATCGCTGTCCACGCATTTTTTGCTTGACATTCGGGAACACAAAGAAGTCATGAATTCGATGTACTCTCCTTCAAATAATCAATTGTTTGACGTGCTGTGTGAGAGCTGGCATTGTAATGACGAAGAATGATGCGAAATTTTCGGTTATTTTTCCTGATTTCATCGATTACCTCTGGCAAACAAATTGTTGTATATGTTGTATGTGTTATAACAAGTGATCATTTTCTTGGAAGTGCTTCGTGAACGAACAACTTTTGTGGGATTCGGTTCATCTTGGAACACCCAAACAGTGAATTGTTGCTTAGTTGCTCGGTCGAATTTTTCGAGCATTTCCTTACATCAATTAACACGAACCTTTTTTTTTGAGCTTCAGTCAAACTATGCTGAATCCATTGGAAGCAAATCTTTTTCGCCGCTAAATGTTCATGCAAAATCGAATGTACTGCGGTCTTCGATATGCCTAAGGATGCCTCTATCTCATGCGGATCTTCTTCAATCATGTTGCACACAGCATCGATGTTTTATGGAATAACAACGACCTTCACGACATTCATCACTGACTGACGCAGGATCACGACGAAATTCTGCAAACCAATTGTAAACAGTCTTTTCTGGTGCTTCATTACCAAAAGTTGAACGAAGCGATTTTATGCATTGTTGTTGAGTTAGGCCTTCACTAAAATCGTCAAAAATCATCCAACGAAAACTTTCACGAGTAATTTTCATTTTTTCATTTCAAAATTGCTTTTGTTAAACGCTCACTGTAAATAAACTACTCAATTTCAAAACTGTCACTGTTTTCACAAAACAAATTTTACGAAAATAGTAATGACACATCTCAATAGAGCCACCTAGTGGTCGTTTGTAAAAACTTAAAAGACTGCCCTCGTTATCATTCAGGAAAACTTTGTAATTCAACTTCATAAAGAAAGCGAAGAAGGAAAAGCCGAAACAGGTCCAACATTCGTTAGTGTTATATTTTATTGGGACATTTCCTTTGCAGGCGACACATGAAATACTTTGATAACTAAAATAGCATAATAAAAAGGTATTAAATACTTTTACGCCAAAAAAGTATAACGTGCAAACATCTAAGCAAATAAATTTCAGAACTGTTCAAATAAAACTACTACTCGAATAACACCGTAGAGTTTACATAGTACTGTCTATTTGTAGACAGTCATATATTTTATGTGATATATCAATGGATTGCAAAATCCACCCCGAGCTGTAGCGCTTTTAATCGAGATGACATTGCGGCGGAATACATGACTATCAAGCTGTGTCATTAAAGATGACATAGTAATGTACTTAGAACATTTTTAAGCCAAATTACATTTTAGCAGCAATACTGTATGCAATAATGTATTGTTTTTGTCCATTTCGATAATACGTCACTCTACCATTGTCAATTAAATTAAAGTTTTTCTGCGTTGTGTTACATCTTGTTAGTGTATACTCGGCGACTAACAATTTACTACAGTTTATTCTAATCACCCATAAAATTTTAATATGCTACCGGTTCGAAACTAATTACAAAATACTCTAGTGTGTTATAACTTACTTCGACACTACATACTACTATACTATCTCTGAACTCAGAAAAAAGCTTAATCAAAACAGACCTTTTTTCCTCATTTATTCATACTACCGCCCCCCCCCCTCGGAACCGCTTTCGCATTATTTCAGGGGGGTGCGGGCGTCCCTTATATACTAACCATTCATGCAAAATGCACCCTAAATTTAACTAAGCGAAATGCGGTCGCTCCAGTCGGGATTCGAACACTCCAGCGATCGACCACATTTCGCTGTGACCTCGAGTGGCAACACATTTCCGCACTACTCCACCGAGGTCCCAGATCAGAACAGACCTAAAAATACATTAGCGTCCAAATAAATATATAAAATACACTACCATTGGTTAAATTACACCCTGAGAATGTTTTAACTACATAAAAAGGTAGTCTGTAGATTATGTCACCATCTTTAAGCAAGACTTTAGTGCTCCTAAAACAATCTGAAATATGTAAAGATTTCAGTGAAACATTCATCTCCATCCAATTTATTTTCGTTTGCCTATATTTACACCATAAGTAATTTAAAAAGCATGAATATTAATATTCCAGCGCGTTTATTTGAGGGAAAGGCCACATGATGTCCCAGATCAAGAAAAATTCTTATGGTGGATACCCGTCGTGTTAGTGAAACAAGATAAACTAAACTTCACAAATTCTACTCCAGTAGTGTGGATGAAGAGACAACGAGAAATTAAACTGAGTGAACTTCCTGCACCAGATAAATTCATTATTGTAAATCCAGAAGAAATAGGTAATTATTTCAAATTAAATTAATTTCTTTGTATGCTATAAGAATTTTTCTATTTTTAGGGCCATTCCCAGTGAATTACGATGCTACAAACTGGAACCTATTAGCAGCATTTTTACAGACTGATGGACGGTTGAAGATTCCTGTCAACACTCGCGCAAAACTTTTACATGATGCTTGGAATCTGGCTTACGCAGGCGATTTGAATTTTGGAACCGCATTAAACATGACACTATTTTTAAGATTTGAACGGGAATACTTGGCATGGGATCCAGTCTTTACAATGATTGATCATATTGGAAGACATATCGACAGTTCCAGCGTACACAAGAAATTCTTGGTAAATGAAAAATTTAAAATAATAATTTCGTATATTTGCTTCAAATTTGTTTTCATTGTTTTCTTAGACATATGTTAGAATCTTGCTCACACCTCTGTATGAAGAACTTGGAAATGAACCACAAGAAGGTGAAGGGGAAGGAAGAGCTAATCTAAGAAGTTCAGCTAAAGTTTTCCTCTGCCAAGCCGGTTACAAACCTTGCATTGAGGAGGCGCAAGCTGCGTTCGACAAATGGATGGACACAGAAAATCCGGATGAAGGAAATCCGTAAGAATACACAAGGCTGTTGATACCTAAGACAAAATATTTACTTATATTGCAGCGTAGCTAATCAATACATTTGCCCCGTATTCAAATGGGGAACCAAAGAAGAGTGGGAATTTGGCCTACAACGGGTAATAAACTTCCCAGCAAGCCGAAAACAGAACGAACGAACTTATCTGCTGAAAACTTTGGCAGGATGTCCAGTAGACTCCTGGAAAATAGAAAAAATCTTAAATATTACAATTTTAGAGCAAAACGGCAATTTCACCGATAACGATATCTATCTGATATTCAGTATGTTAACAGGAGGTTCAAGTGGGTACACCACCTTATTTAATTACCTCAACAAAAACTGGGACGCTATCAAAAAGTCGTAAGTACCGATATATAAAATAATATACTGACCATGCCCATGATATCACTTTTTCTACTATATATTTTATTTCGAACAAAACTAAAAACTTATCAGTTTATCGGAAAACACTTACAAATTTTGAAAACTTTTGTAATGATTTACTGAATCCCAAAAATAGTTTACATATTATGATATACTATGTAAACATTATTAAAACGTTAAGTAAAAGTTCGGTAGAAAGTTATACTGAACCGTTTATAATAGCTACCAGCGGTGGTCATTAATAGTGCAGTCGTGCGTTAAGTACATCACTTCAATCTCTAAAAACTACATAATACAACAAACATTTTCGCATTCAGTACTTTGGAACTGTAACGCCAATAGAAGTCTCACCCGAAACGACTGAACGGCAACCTCTTTAATTAAGTAGATGTAGATTGCAAGCTTTTACAGCTGATATCGTATAGATTTGTTTCGCATTGCCTAATACCTACTTTGTGAGTGATGAAAAATTGTTTGCGCAAACGAACTTCTACTCACGCACAAGAGGTAGCGCAGTTGCACACATAAATGCAAGGTGTAATACACTAATATGTTAGACTGTGAAGATTTACTGTAAGTCGAATAAAATAATAATAATTCTTAATTAAAGTCCTGATAATTAAGTAACTTATTTCAACCTTAAGTTATCTAGTCGTGTGTTATCTAACATTTCCGTTATATCTTCTGACCGCATAACAACCAACGTCACCTTTCGAGCACGAGTAGAAATTTCAACTGCGAAAGTTACAAAATAAGACAAAATTCTCCCCATGCAGTATTTTACTCTAATGCTAACAGCAAGCCTAACTTAAAACAATTATAAAAATATATTAAACAGCTGATATGCCATTTTTTAAAGCACTTGTTATTAATTAAATGTATGTACATAGCGCGATTTTACGGTTACCGCTTTATAAATAATTAATAATATAATCAATCCGCAATCTAAAATTATCTTAAAATGCTATTGCATTGCTTTATTAAACAAAATCGTTACCTTTCAAAAAAATAATTTTATTTAAATATAAATTTAATATACCAATTAAATGGAAAATTTATTCGGCATTACTGTAAGTCTTTATACTAATTTTTTTTGTACTGCCGTAGGTAATGCACGGGGTAATTTACATAAGATAATGAGTTTACGTATATGTTTCTTAAAATATTGGTAGTTGTTTATAACTGAATGTCATACGAATTAAAATATATATCAACGACGAGAGAGTATGCCATAATTAATGTGAGCTTTGAATTGTAAAATGGGTTGCATAAAACCGATTGGCGGTTTCAAGTGCGAACATAGCACATGCGAAAATAATTTTACGTTCACGGGATGCACCTAGATAAATGTAGGATTGTAATGTATTGTATTTGAAAGAGCGATATCTAGGACGCGGTTTTCCAAGCATCTCTATGCACTTATGCCACATTTGATCCATTGTACACCCTAACTAAAAATAAATGTAGGATATTTGTATTTATTTATTATTATTAACGAAATCATGATTGTGTGCATATCCAAAGCCTGTAGCTACGAGTTCGTTTCAATATCTAAACAAATCAGTACAGATTTATTGTGGATATAATTTAATTTAACAATATACAAGCATGAAAGTATTTTTCATTTTGCATTAAGAATACCTATTATAATAGCTTTCCACAAAATTAATACAGAAGTAACGAAAACATTGCATATTAAGTCTTGGTATAAACGAATAATATAAAATAAATTAATAATGGACAAAGGAAACAACATTTTTAAGTTAAAGTCAACTAAATAATTAACACTAGCACTGCCAAGAACTTAACTGAAGCAAGATATTATTTACAATAAATGTTCGAATAAATTGTTCCCCTCTGCCAAGCACTAGCCCAAGGAATTGTAAAATCCAATTCTCATATTAGCAAGCATTTGTGGAGTAATAGTTGCAAATGCATCCTGAATTTTAATTCGCAGTTCGTCTCCTTCAAATCCATACATTTTCGACTTAATGTAAGGCCACACGAAGAAATCTTGAAGTGAGAAATCCGGGGATCTATGCGGCCAAAAATTTGTGCTTACGGTTCCAATTACACGATCAGGAAATATATTTGCTAAGTATTCCTGTACGGCTAACCTATTGTTGGCAGGGCAACCATCTTGTTGGAACCAAATTTCATCCCGTCTGCTCCCTAGAACTTGACGTAAAACAGGAACGATTTCTTTTTCCAGCATATCAAGATATTTTGGACCATTTAAGTTTCCCTCGATAAAAAATGGTCCAATAATGTTATCACCCAATATTCCGCTCCACACATTCAACTTTTGTATATATTGAGATCGATAACTGTAATGCCTATGAGGATTATTTCGCGACCAGACACAGCGGACCGATGGATTGTGTCGACCATTTATTGGAAACGTGCATTCGTATGAATAGAATTTTGCTAAGGAAATTCATGTCATTGTTCGATTTTTCCATTATGTTCCCACAAAATTCCATTCGTCTAATTTGGTCATTTAGGTAAATTTGTTGGGTTTTTGATAGTTTATACTTTTATAGGAACGATATCTATTTTCTCTTAAAACTTTTAATACGGTACTATGATGGACACCAGTATCTTGAGTAATAGTTCTGAAAGACTGGCGTGGATCTACTTCTACAGCAGCACATATTTTTACTTCTTTCATTTCTTAATTAACATTTCTTGAGTGTAATGTTCTTTTATGGTTGGCTGGAGAGCGACACCTGTGTTCTTCAAAGTTCCTCCAAATTCGGTGTACCTATTGTATTAGTATAGTAAGTACATGGGATAGGTCGATTTTCGAACGTTACTGCAAATAAATCTCTAGTTACACATAACGAACTACCACTATAAAGCCATTTAATAATTTGTACTTTTTCGTGCACTTCAAAGACATTCATTACTGTGACAGGCAACTGTCAAATTAAAGTCATAGTAAATGCTAAGGTGATAAAAATTAAACACGTCGCATCTACTTACCTATGGCTAATATTAAAAATGTCAAGATGATCCAAACGTTTTTTATATCCTATGTTGTAGTACAGACCACCAATCGGTATGTAGGCTCATTATCTTATGTGAATAACCATGTACCTACATCCATAAATAAAAGTTGCTATATTTAATAATAAAAAAGGGGATAAAATAAAGCAATGTGTTTATTCAGCCGCTGCTCACAGCGTCAGCTTTTGTCACTCCGTTCTGCGTCTTGTTCAATAAACGTAGAACAAAGTTAAAAAATATAAAATGGGCATTTGTATGAAATATTCTCCTTCGTATTCGACGTGCGTCCAGAATCTGAAATTGTCACTCCTGGGATATTCCCTTCTTGCAGCACAGCTTCTTATATTGCCCTTCTTATAGAGAATAACAACAGCGTGGGAATATAAACCACATTTTAATTGATCGGATGTTACATACGTCATTCTGCTAACAATAATCGCGCGTGTGAATCATAGTGTATTACGTTTTTTCTAGTTTCATGATATCGGACATAAAAATACCAGAACTAGTTTAATGGCAGTCTATCAGAAATATGTACAGTAATATGTTTATTTTCAAGTAATAAGTAAATAATAAACAACATTTTAAAGATATGTAATTACATATACAATATTTTAAAATCGTTTGAATTCAATGACTTATTAATGTAAGTTACCAAGGTGGATGTTTGAATTATTGTGGTCGTCGGCGTTCTATAAGAATTATTTTATATAAGATGTTAACTGACATTGCGGTTTCTTCTTCTGGAAAAGTACTTACAATACGTATATTAAAATTAGAAATAAATAAAATAGTTTGATATATTTAAGTATTAAATATCACCAGCTAGAGTATAAAATACAGCGTGTCAATTTGAAAACGTACAATGTGTTATAGGAGGAGGAGGAAGACGGAAAACCATCATGACTCATAAGGTTACCTTCCCTGTTCAACCCCTTAGGCCCTAGGTACTCCAACAGAACAATTTCAGTTGGTAATACCCACTTTGTGATACCGTATTGAAAAGCTCTTACAAAATGCTATTCAATAGTAGCATACATTTTCTTCCGGCACCTTTTGAGTTACATTTTTTTTATTTTTCTTAAATTAGTTGTAAAACTTGTTTGCTGCTATTGAATAGCGTTTTGTACGAGCTTATCAATGACGTATCACAAAGTGGGCGTTTTCATTGTTTGTTGGGGTACCTAAAGCCTAAGGGGTTGAATAGGTAAGGTTACATTACGAGTCATGATGATTCTCCCTCCCTGGGAGGAACGCAGAAACGTTTTATAGAAAAGTTCAACATCTATTTTACTTCCAGAGATATAACACAATGTACGTTTTCAAATTGACACCCTGTATATTAAAGTTCTCATTTCCTCGAATTAAACATAATAAACAAAATATTATCGAACAATTCAATTGTTGTCTGTGATAATATAGGACGTAATTATATAATTATTTGATGTATCCATTATCAATGTGTGAGCGCTTATACAAATATAATTGCAATGGCATTTTACAGAAGTATTAGCAATACTATAAACAAGTAATGTTTAGCATTAAAATGATATAAAAGTTTAATTATAAGACAGTAAACACTCACATAAAAGAAGCTAATATAACAACAGATATAACTCATATAATACTTTCTATTTATTCCACAAAACAACTATTTTACAAAATGTAAAACTGTATAAAACACGAATTTTGTATTTACTAGAAAAATTTACGCAGTTTTAGTCAAGGTTACATTTTTTAATAAATACACGCTATTTTAAAAATATTATGTAAAAAATTACATAATCATTAAACATTTAAAGTTATTACAACTGATCTATAATAAAACTGCTAGTCACTAAAATTCTACCATTAGAACGTTTAGAAACGCTACTACATTACGAAATGCTGATTGTCTATATGTCTTAACCAAATGGGAATATAATTGCCACGTATTTTTAAAGCAAGCTCGTTGGCCTCTTTTTCAGGTTCGAAAATAAACCTCAATTGTGGAACAGTCTTATAACATCCTCGACTTCCGTATTTAAAACACAAGAAGGTTTAGATATGGTATCAAGCCTGTATCTAGAAAAACAAGGAGAATTTGGAACAGCTGAATTTGTTATCGAGAAAGCGCTGAAGAACATTAAAGAGGAAGCTAAATGGAGCAACGATAATTTACCAGTCATTGAGGCATGGCTCGACAACTATTTACTAAAAAATAGAGCAGAGAATGAGAAAAACAAGTTTTTGTAGATGTTGAATTTGTATTATAAAAAGGAATAAACACTTATGTATGTTATCATATATCTAACGTTTTTTAGTTAAAAGTGGCAATGCTGAGATACTTTAAATCTTCTTGACATTATTTCTTATTTGAACTGTAAGAACAAGTTTCCACTTATTAAATTTAGTAACAAGTACAAATTACATGATGCTAATTTAGAAAATATTATCCTGAATTATAAGTAGAATAATGGACGCAGATCAAATTTTATATATATATATATATATATATATATACAGGGTGTCCCAGTAAGCGTATCGAGCGGCGATATCATGGAAACTATAATGCCTACAGCTTCGGGAAAAAAAATTTCATGACTAAAGTGATGAAAAGAAATTGCTGAAAAATATTTTCAGGTTTCATATTTTACCGCGAGGGGGCGCAATGACTGGGGTGAACTGTAAAACTCAAGATTTCGACTGAAATATCCAGAACAAGGTATAACTTTGAGAGCACCATTGGAAAGATGAGTTGATGGTGCATCATTTTGATTCTAGGACTTTTGTTGTTATTCCACCCTTAATAAAG
>JABXWE010022552.1:0-36609 GCA_014611495.1 Limonius californicus
AAAGGTATGACTTTTCTGGAAAGGAAATACTGACATGGTTCTTCAAGTGAGGAAATATACCTATATATATATATATATATATATATATATAAAATAAAATGTGGATTGTTTCAAGTCCTACCTAGTTGAAATTCCTGTTAATAGTCACAACTTCAAGGGGTTTTATTTTATATTTTACTTTATACGTATTTCGACATATGATATAACGCACAAAATAAAATAAAATATGTTGAATTGTGACTATTATTTTAAAGTAGATTTAAATAAAATGGTTTAAGGCGTATAATACCTGGAATTTAGGATTTAAGTGCCTTAATAACTAGAGTAATTATTTCAAAACAGAACATACTTATTTTTTATAGCATATGACGGCTATTTTAAGATTTTGGATATTCTTTTGAGTTTGTGGAAAATAAAAATAGATTTTGAGTTTTTTTTGTAAATGATTGTGTCCGTTTTCCGGATATTGAGTTTAATTGATATATTGAGCCAGCATGTGTAGTCCCAAAAGAGGTGTTGTAACAGAGTTACACTGTAGTATAATTTGTTATTTTGTATAGGTATTAATTTCTTTTTATGTAATACGTTTAGTTATACATTTTGTGTATAAACGCACTTGTAAAAGTAATTTACGATATCCAAAAATGTTATTATAAATGTAATTTTAAGTTGACTATAATCCTCTGTATTTCGAGTTCCCCCATATCTCTATAGATTCAATAATTATATATCCCTCGTAATCCCAATCCCAAACACATAAAAATTTAATACTAAATTAGAACCACCGAAATATGCTTAAGCATATTTTACTTTTCCGTTTCTTAATCTGTTACCTTGCTTAAACTTTTGAAACTCTATCAATTCAGGATTGCAATAAACAAATGTCTAACTTTCAGTTATGTTAAAGTAAAACAATACAACATATATTCAAAGAAAAGGTATGTTAGAGAATGAATATTTTGTATTAGACTTTGTTATAGGGTTTCTACAAAAACGGCGACAGCTAACTCATACAATTTGAAGCCCGGCGCTTCTGGAACCGTCACAAGATAGTTTTGATGCTTAGCCTAATTTACGCCGGAGCCCATTTGCTAAGAAAATTCCAGTAGACAGGTGGCAAATCTGAACCGCAGAAATCAGTGTAACATCTATATGTCGTAAAGGCCACAGTGTTGAAGTAATAGCACATTTACCCCTCGTAAAATCTAGTAGAAGTGTGTAATGCACGAGCCGTCACATAAAGTTAACCTTACGACTAAGCTTAAGCGGCGACAAACATCTTCTGCTCTGCGGGCCACGCGCCCAACAAGGACAGAAAACGTCATAAGCGTCAAACCGTGGTGTCATAAAGTTGAAGCCAAAAGGCTGGAAGATACCGGCGCTGAAGTGATCTACGACGCGCACATTAGGCTAGGTGTCCTGGCGCGATAAGGAACTCCTAATTACCGTGTTTAGGGGGAGGTCTATTCTTCCGATGAAAGAGTTCAGCTATTGCTGCAATTGTCCCGCAAGTTGAGGGAATTGGCTGGTAATAGAGTGTTTACCAGCGCTCAGTGGGTCGTAATTTCCACTCATTTGTGTAGAAATGGTCGCGTTATTATTACGGTTATGGTTATTGGCCACCTGTTTAGCAACTGACGGACATTTATATTGATCGCTTTACTACTTTGAGAAAACACTCCAGGATTTTTCATTATTGAATTTTTTCGGTTTTCCTTCGGCCATCGCCGATTGATAGCATTTGTTCTTTAATTGTTTTGAATGTTGTTAATTGAAAAGCCCATACTGTCTTAATTATATGAATGTCTACGCAAAAATAAATAAAACTGAAACTTTCCATTTCTTCGTGCAGAGATTATATCTTTTAAACAAGAGAAAAGAAAAGTTAAATGCTGCCCTCAACAATAATTTGAGATCATTTATTATTACAAGAAAATAAAGCCATTCAAGCAAGTTAACTCGGCTGAAACATTGGCAGTCTACGAGAACACGGCGGGCAAATTTATGGCCTATATTATAATTATAGGGAAACGCATTCAGCGCATATGCTATATGTATTATTATATTTATTGCGGTGGATTTTTGTTACAGGTAACGATGTCTTGTTCTTACGCATTCCTCTACATAACAGAGCCTTACACATCGACTAATAATCGACAAATTGTCAACTTTAATTATTACGAATGTTTCCGAACAAATTGATACATGTTGGAAACACAACCAAGGTTAGTATGTCACGTTTTACATTTCAACCCTCCCAAAAACCCCTTGACATTTATCACCTTTCTAATTAATGTGACACCCACAACTGGCGCTTCCCCTAAATCAAACGCAGAATAGTTTATCATTTTTTAATTACTGCTCTTGAGTTATGGCCGAGTTTAATTTATACTAAAGTTTTATTTAATATTAGGTAATTAAAATTACCTAATGATCACGATGTTGTAAAATTATAACACATTTATTTTCCATTGTTGGGTAACAAATTTGAGTTTTTTCCGGTAGAGCCATCTAACAATATTATTGGCATACGGGGGGTTATGGACTATAATATTCCCGTATTTAACAATGGGAAGTAATATAACAGGCACTCACCTTTCAGATCCGAAATGAGTTCCGGAGCTTAGGATGAACCGGAAATACCCCGGAAGCGGCAGGCCATCGGTCACTGCAGAGGGTAGCGTGGTGAGAAGCAGCCGGGGTGCCAAAACATAGCCAGAACTTATCCTTTGGTGATGCGCGACGGATGGCGACTGTTAAAGAGAAGCTGAAGGGCTAACTCTTCCGGACATGTGATATCATTGATACCGCGCTACTGCCTTGTCTGATTGCTATACGTGAGTTAAGTGTTGGAGAATGCTTTACGGCTGACACGCTGTGCGCTCCGCCCGATCAGTGGTGACGCAAGGGGGGCAATTTCAGTTTATGGGCGGACCAATATAGTGCTGATCCTGCTCTAGTGCGTGCACTAAAATGTTCCTAACAAGGACGGCGTATAAAGGGGACGCAAGATAATGGTTGACGCTCCCCGCTAACCATTCTTTATGTACGTCTCTCTCGTTCGCACCCAATTTATGAGTTCACCTTCTCGCTCCGACACGCGTCGCAGAAGCGCCACTGACGTAATATAAACACGTGACTGTGGTCAGCACCCAATCAAAGTTTGGGCGCCAACTTAAATTGAGTTAAAAGCTTACTCAAGTTGAGAATAGTCGGCCAAATAAACAATTTAAATACCTAATAAGAACAATTTGAGTACATCTCGTGTTCAGAGAGCTTCACCACAAAGGGTCTTTATAATTTACTAGGTTATAATAGCAGGCTCTTTATTAGGAAAAACCTGTGCAACAGCAATACCGTGTATACGCATCTATTTAAAACGAACTTATAAATAGAACCTTAGTAGTATAAGGCAAACAACGATACAAACAAATAAATAAAATATAAAATAATAATAAATCTAAACCGATGCTCCAATGAAGCATGAATGGAAACCACAATCATTAATCCTGATAAAAAGTGGCGCAGTATTTTTTCGGTGGCTTTGAACTGAGATATCTCAATCCTACCCGGTGCATGTGTGTGGTTGCATCGCATGTTCGCACTCGCAGTCTTACCGAAGTTTATGATGCCAGTGGCGTTACGAGAATTTTCATCGAAGTTCTATATTTTCTGTTCCTGTAAACTGTACAAGGCTGGATGTAGTCATATGGGTAATTTTTTGATTGTGCTATTACCGCAATATTTTTTTATTGCTGTTCATATATTTCCGAAAATCAAACAACTGCTGTAACTGCTTTTCATAAACATGTACTTATATTTATATTGTTGTGCATTACAGGATCGGCTTCAGTTTATTATAGTTTTGCTATATTTTTACAAGGTACAAAACCTACGCTTTTAAATAGAAACTGTAGTTCACTTCAGGTTTTTTTAAATAAGTATTTATTCAAAAAAAGATTCCTCTGTTTTTTTTTATTAACTCCTTTTGTTATACAATCAGCCTGGAGTGTCTCAGGCTATAAGTACATTGTATGATCTATACTTAAATACTAAGCTTAAGAATAATACCTACATGTCATGGAGGAGATAACCCTTTAGACATCTCCTATTTCATAATTTACATGCACTGGTTTTAATTACAATATTAGTTTGGAAATCTGTGTAACAGGTCTGACGGTATTCCTCTATGTATTTTCAGAAATGTTCAAGTTAGTTGAAAAATCTTTTTTGCTATGCGTAATTGTAAATAAATAGTAAATTATGAAGCAAAAAACGTATTAAAAACAAGTGATGATAATAAATTAACAAAACTTTACGGGTTTATATTTGTGTGTCGAAGTACTTACCTACAAAGACAATTCTAATGCCTCACGTAAATGGTTCAAGTTCACATTACAAGATATTGTATTCTTTAGATTATCCACGGTAGAATTTTTACTGTAACATATTGTTTTTTGCTTAACAGGAACATTTCGGTTACTTTGTTCCTAAGCGATTTGGCAGGCTTGTTTCCTTTTAGTACTTATATAGACCACTTCTATAATATTCCTTAGGCAGTTCTATTTTCCATAATTCGTAATTTATGGAACATAGAACTGCCCTTAATTTATGCAACAGATCTAGTTGGTGCTATTTTCACTACTATCGCCTAGTTCTTACGGTGCTGTAACTACTCATGGAATGGAATATGCAATGGAAATATTAGAATCACAGGCTTACATTAACACAAAAAATCATGTGCGTGTGTAAAAAATTTAATGGATAAACTGTATACAGGGTGTATCAGAAATAGGTACAAATATTAAATCCGATGGTAGATTACAATATATACAAACTAGAAAAAATATTTCTTTGGCAATGGGACCCTTAAGATGTGAGAAAATAATAATTGAAATTTTGACCCAAAATTGTTTGAGTACCGCAGGATAATAACAAAAATTGAGTTCAAAAACATGTTATGCAAAGGAGAAAAAGATAGAAGTGCAAAAGAATTTCTTATCACCTGCCACAAACCGATACTATTACGTAGGTCAGTAATTTCTATTCAGTTATCACAAGCCAGACAAGTTTTTACGTGTTTGCCACTTTGGATTTACTTTACAATTAGGTAATAACCTTCTACAGCTTAAATGCATTTTTTATGTAAGTATCATCAGCAGTTCTCAAACAAAATTTTATTTTATTTTTTAATTCAAAAAAATATACTTACCTAATGATTTTTGAAAAATAAATAGTACCTTTGAATTCTACTTGAGCCAATATATTACTGGTTTAAATATTTGCACCTATTTTTTGAAACACCCTGTATAAACAACAACAGAAAATTGTACATTACACTAATTTAATTTAAACATTCAAAGAGTTCCACAACAAAGGTGTATTTGTATTGTAATAGAAGCTATGTAAGGGGCAGTCTATAGCCCCCATTTTTCCAGCACCAATTGTGCATTTTTCCAATTTTTAAAGAAACTTCTACATGTGATGCACGTGAAATAGAAAGTGATTAGTGTTTAATATCCAACAGACTATCTGGACATATCTATCAGCAAATATTTTAAGAAAATCTCTACCATAAACACTGTACCGTAATAAACTATAGAAGAACTTCGCTGAATGTTTTATTCATTTAATGTTTAGTATTGGAAAGAAGGAAGAAGGTTACCTACTTTCTATACGGACGCTTAATGCTATAGAGTGGTACTTGGCGATCCGAATTTCTAGTCAAAATTGTTGACAGGTCGATAACGAGGATGGCTGTAAAACGTGTCCAAAAACTGTTAACTGTTTAAAGTTCAAAACGTTGTTTACCTTTCTTGCCTGTTGTTTTTTACATTCACACTACCGCCCCTCCCCCGGAACCGCTTTCGCATTACTACAGGGGGTGCGGCCATCCCTTACATACTAGCCATTCATGCAACACACTCTAAATTTAACTAAATGAAATACGGTCGTCACCTCAGCCGGGGTTTGAACACGTGGTCGATTGAGCCGCATTTCACCGTGACCTCGACTGACAGCGCTTGTTCGCACTGCCTCATCGAGGTCCCTTTCTTTCCCGTTCTCGCTTATTGTGACCTGACTAAGTTGGTTCATTATTTATCATTAAAATAGTTCCACTGTAAAAGTTGATACAAAAAAGACATTATGTGTAACGTAACAGTTGCAGTTAAAATATAAGATTTGTCATACACTTAAAAATAGAGTAACACCAGTATTTACACCAAAGTATGCGGGGAGTAGTTCCACCACAATGAGGTGGATGTAGCGCCAATGAAATGTTATTTTTAAAAGTGAAGAGGTTAAGCATTCGCTTTAACCCAAAAGAAAATTAAACAAACTGAAATCACAGGCTTTGTGTAGTAACATGGTTGATATTTCATTAAAAATATAAGTGTTCTTTATAATATTTCCTGTACTTACGCACAAATAAATAAATATATAAAATTAAGAACTATCATCATCATATTTTTATTAGAAGTAAATAAGTACATTGTTTGGTTGATAAAAACCAATCCATACACTACGGATTACTACAAATAACCTATATCACTGTGGTACCGATGCTGTGATAATTCTGATCAATTGTGATTTTATTAGTACGGATTATCGAGTCGGCGGTATATTGTTAAAAGTTTTTGTAGAATAAAATATTAAGTTATTATAGAGCTACATTACATTTTCACTTTACATCTTACACGTAAAATATACAAAGCTCCCAAACAATATCCATCATTTACAACTGATTGTACTCAAAAATAAATGCTAATATACTGTATATAAGAAAATGGTCAACTACAGCAACACGGATGTACCGTGCACGCATAAATTACTGGCTAATGTCGAATCTTTAGCTGCAGTGGTATTGCACAAACACTAGAACATGTACATTGAAATAATTTTTGTTTTTCAGTTTACAAAAGGGCTTCGGTAAATATTGGTCGTTTAGATATTTTTATGCTAAAAGTCTTGTTCTTCTTCGGAATTGCTGAAGCAACTTTAAAAGACCCACAAAGTTGCTTAAATAAGGCAAAAGTTGCCCAGTCGGGCGCGTAATTTAATTAATGGTAATTTTCGTTTCCCTAAAATCATCATGGCCTACTTACATAATAGAAGATGTAAATTGAGTAGGCGTGCTTGCGAGAAGACACGAATTTAAATACAGCAAAACACGTATAGGTACTTTACTAATATTCGTAGTTGGTGCTGAATTTTTAACTTCAGTTATAGGTATATTAAGGTAGACAATCTTTGTTGTGGACAAAATATGACATTCAAGGATTATTATGCTTTAGGTGTGTAGACATTGCTTAAAATTTACTTACGTTTAATTGCTAGAAAACGCATTAGGGAAAACTATCGTGTTTATGTACGACAATAAATAGCTTCCCATAAATAGAAAACTATACTTCTGCATACAACTTATTCAATTTACCTGAAATACGCTGTTGATTCTTATATGTTTCTCTTTCAAAAAGGCAGTACACTACTTACATTTTTTTCTAGAAAGAGAATCACTACAATCTTTACATTGTTTAGATGAACAACCGGATCCCTACACTTTTGGGATTTTCCCATTGCTTGAGCAGTATGCGCCTATTTTCTGTATATATACACATATGCAGACACGTTTTAAGGGCATACAAGGCCACAATAACTACACGTTATACAAAATGAAAATCCGTTTCTATATATAGAAAATTTTATTTAAAAAATCAAATAGTAGTTCACTAATATACATAACTTTCGCATTTATATAAAAATACCATCAGACTTCCTTACTTTATACTCAAACGTAATGAAAGTGATATGGAGTGTGGTTGAAGTGGAAGCAGCATGGCATTATGTGGGCGATACAGCCCAGACAAGTACAAAATAAATACTTATCGTTGACATTCAATATTCAGGCGTTTTATACTCAAATTTTCCAAGAAGTTATGGTTTTGGATGTAGAAAGTTATGTAATTTGAATTAACACATACTATAACGGGTAACCTGGGAAATTTCAAACTAGGATTTGGAAAAAAAACGTTACCTGAACTAGCTATACATCACTAAGTTCTTGCTGTCGAATGCTTCTTAATCATATAGTATTTTGTAAGATTGTTAATACATAACTGTATTCTAAATTCATTCAACTTTAAATTTAAAAAAAAACTAAATACAAATTCAATTTTTGTAAATTCGTACAGTTTTGAATCTCTTACATAAATAAAAACAATTATATGAACCTTTCCAACTTCTACCATGTCACAAAATCTGATAATACTTAGAGCCGTTTGTTGCAAAACAAGTTTTGATAATTGAAATATTTTGGAAGCACATTATTTTTTTGACTGTTTTGCTTTTAAATATTTTAGTGTCCACTATAATTATAATGCTTAGGAGCTATTCAATAAGTTAGTAAGTAAGTAACAAGAAACGGGTAGCAGTTTCCAAAAACTCGATGGCTTGAACTTTTAAACGAGCTGGCAAGCAAATCGCTTATTTTCAATTAAGACCCTGTATAATGGCTGCAGATTAACTTTTCCGAAAAAAGTAACGGGACAAGCAGACTATGCATGGAGCAAAACATCGAGTCGAGCAAATAATGTCCTCAATAATTGTACAGTGTTATTTCTACAACGTTACGATATCTTCATCTTACCTTTTATATGTAATTACTAAACACATAACACGTACCTATGCTAATAATATATACTCACTAAGGCGATAAATAAATATTAATAACATCTTGAAAAATTAATTACAAAGTGTTCAGAAATATTCTATTTCACATACGGCCTAAAATTTACAACTTTTTTTGTTTCATAAAGTAACCGAAATCGAATTTGTACATAACAATAATTCTATGAATAAATTAGTGCTAAATAAAATTATTCACAAAATACAGGTACGGTTTTAAATTAAAAGATAGTGAAACTGACGATAACTCAAATATTACACCCCAGATCCTCAAGTCATACCTCTCTAATCGTTACTTCCTGGTAAAACATCAAGAAGAGTATACAGATCTACATCCCATAAAATCAGGAGTCCCGCAGGGTAGCGTTCTGGGTCCCGTACTGTATCTAATATTTACGGCTGACCTTCCTACTACAAGACTTACGACAACGGCCACATTTGCGGATGATACCGCAATACTTGCTTCACATGTCTACCCCGCTGCAGCATCTAGAAACCTACAAATTAACATAAGCAAAATCCATGATTGGCTTAGGAAATGGAGGATAAAGGTAAACGAGGCCAAATCAAACCATATCACATTTACCTTGAGAAAAGAGACATGCCTGCCAGTTAACTTAAATGGACAACCGCAGACCGATGATGTGAAATATCTCGGTATACATCTAGACAAAAGATTAACATGGAGAAAGCACATCTTTACTAAGAGGAAGCAACTAGGGTTGAAGCTTAACAAATTGTATTGGTTGATGGCAAGGAAATCCCAACTCTCAATGGGAAACAAAATCTTAATTTATAAGTCGATACTCAAGTCGGTTTGGAATTATGGGCTCCAACTCTGGGGATCTGCGGCGAACTCAAACCTCGAAATTCTGCAAAGGTTCCAGAACAAGGTGTTAAGAATTATAGCCGGTGCTCCATATTATGTGCCAAACTATGTCACACATAGAGACCTCCAAATTCCTACCATCCAAGAAGAAATCAAAAGTATGAGTGTAAAATATCGTGCCAGTTTAACAAACCATTCTAATATTCTAGCCACACAACTATTAGTGGATATGGGTGTCAGACGAAGGTTAAAGCGTTTCATGCCCTCAGACTTAATGATCAGATTTGACTAGTGTTGTGTTTGCAATTTATCACTGTTAGTCTCAACAAATAAGCATGTAGTTATGTTAGTTTTAGTAAAGAAGGTGTTTCACTGGAAACATCTTCACATGTCATTACATTAAGCAGTCATACCAATTACTTATTGTCTAACTAGACAGATTGTAAGATAATAAAGGTATTAAAAAAAATTACACTAATACATTATCATATATAACGTAACTGCCTGTTTGTACTTTAAATTACAATACAAATTATATAACATATAATACAACATATAATTAGGCGTCTATTATATATAATTCGTACGGCCGTGGTGGAGCCTAGAATTACCACTACAGAGATAGCCGGAACCGACGTCTTGAACGTGTCCTCGGATGCACGGCCGGTCGCTGTTGTTGTACCACTAAATGGACCACCCAATTACTATATTAATCATATGCTCAGATATTTGGAAAGGCTACAAAGCCGCAGGTAACCGAAATGTAGAACGACCAATGGAAAGATGGGCGGCTGGAAGGTCCTGGAGAAGAATAGCGGCAGACCGAGACACCCAGAAAGAACTATGGAAGGACTACATTCAGAAATGGATAAAAGTCTGCATAAACAAGAGAAGATAAAACCGCTGGAGTACAGAATATGTACATACACACAGATTAAATTACAATTAAATTCAATGTAATTCAAAAGTCGAAAAAGTGTACATGTAGGTACACCATAAGAATGCAAGTGTTAATAGAAATATAAAATATACTAATCAAAAAGTGATGTAGAGATTAATTCCCTTACTCATAACGCCATCTAAAAACTAAGTATGATCGTTGCCCATAGAAGCATTTTAGTAGAGATGAACTTGTACGCTCCATCGTTTATTGAATCGCCCATGGACAAAACAAACGGCACTACTCAAACAAGAATAATTTTGAGTTGAACCCAGCTTTGTTAACACATTTGAATGATCCCTTTTAATTTAGAAGTGTGTCAAAAGTTAATCTATGGCTTACTGGAAAAAAAGAGAAGCTGCTTGTTAGGATTAGTTAAAGTTAACCACACTCCTGTATTTTATGATCTATATTACAAAACATTACAATGATTTTTGTTGTTACTTTTACAACGTAAAAATTGTGCACTAAAAAATCAAGTACTTGCAGGAAAGGTGCATAAGGTTTTTGATAGAAACTATAGATATAGATATAGATGTCCACCGTAAAACATTATTGACATTACTACATCACATTAAATTAACATTAATCCGCACAGCTTTACCACAAAGACACTGCTGATACATTGAAGTGTTAACTTCTAATTCACTCTACTGACTATTAGTCAGTTCTGCCACTTTTCTCATTCATTAAAGAAATACTTATAGGTGTCTTGCGCCTAAGTTTCAAAAATTTACATACAACTTTGCAAATTTAAAATATATCATAGATTAATAGATCATGGTAATATTTACTATGGGTGTTACGACCGATTTTAATCTAATGTTGCTCATTTTATGAAACCTCAGTATCAAACCTTCATACAAGTAGCAATATTTTTAAATTTAGAAAATTATAGTATTTACAAAAATTAAAAAGCTTTCCGATCAATGTCAGAAAAGCTTATTTTCTCCATAAGATGCTTGTAGCATCCTATTTCCCACTATTGTAAGTTTACAAAAATAATGTAAAACCCCATAACATAAAACATATTTGCCCAAGAGACGATTCAGAAAGTATTCTTGAAGTGTATTACGACCTCTCGTGCTTTTTTTATTAAATTGTAGAAGACTATTACTTTCAGGAAATTACTGCTAGTCTGAATTGGAAATATGGATAAGCACAAATGCAACTATCGGATGGGGATGCGACACATACTACTTCAACAGTATACGAAATGCCTCTCATTAGTATCATTCCACGAAAACAAATTTCTCTTCAGGGTTTGCTTGTTCACGTTGGTTGTACACATGCAAGAAGCGTTTGTTTGATATTGGGAATTTAGTGATTTATAAAATGTAACTAAAATTGCGTTGGCTGCAAAGTATAATTTACTTACAATACTTCAGACGCGAAATAAATGTTGGAAATCTTCGAGAAAGAATGGCTAGGTACTATATGTGACAAAAAAGCGCATATCTTAATATCCAATCTTAGAGTGCATGGCAACCAAAATAAAATGTATGCGCGTATCGTTGTCGCTTCCGTAAGTCGAACTTTTACATACCTAGAATAGTTACTAAATAAGATCTCTAGGAAGATTTAGATCTAGGTTTGTAAATTACTCTAAGGAATTTATAGATTATTATTTAGAACCGTCCACACCTTATGAAAATGTAGACAGTAGTTGAAACTAATTACTGTACTAGATTCCATTTTTTTTCAATATTTCTGTTTCTACTAAGAAACATTCGGTTGATCCTCAAGTTTCATAGAAATATTTCTTATCTTTTCAACTCCCAGTCCCACAGACATTCCTGAATTTTATAATCAATCATTTTCCTCTGCAGTGATTCATCAAAATCCCGTTGCTGAATAATACATTATTTAAATATTTTCAACAATCCTGAGATTTAGTAATTCTTCCATAAATGCTTACAGGTTTTATGAAACACGACTACACTATAAACTGCGACTTACAGTAAATCAAGGAACTGCGTAAGACTGCGATCTTTGTTAGTAAGTTTTTCAAGCACCATTTTCATTTTATCCTATAATATATCAATAATGCGCTACGTAAAATTTAAAGATGACATTAATTAAATAACCTTAGTGAATTTAAATTTATAGCACTTACAGAACAAGTCAGTTTATATTTCGGAGTAATTTCATTTTCAAACTCATTAGAAGGTAAATTTTCTTCTGAAATGTGTTCAAAATGATTTATTATGCAATTATAACATTGGAAACTACAAATTCTGAAATAGTAATCCCTATTGTTTTTATTAAAACAGGTTTGACTAAATTCCAAATAAAATTCTTTCCTATACGTATTATTCCGCCGAATAGTTTTTAATAGAACTAATTCGTGCAAAGGTATTATATAGATGGTTGCATTGGAAGGGCACCAGCTGCTCGAATAATTTATGTTTCCTATCAAAGATAGAGAGATATCCACAATATTATATAATGATTGTATACGACCTGTATATTGTACTACTTAGTTACAGTGTTGTGATATTTGGAAGGTATGCTATCAAGGAAATAGTAAAAAGCCGAAATAAAATTCAAAGTAATCTAAAAATGTTAATTACGTAAGTTAATGTGTTCATTTTAATAATGCCGCTTGATTAAAAATTAAATGAGTTCCTTTCGAACACATTCCGGTGTCGTCAACTATTTTTTGAACTTCTTCCCTACGCCAATGCTTGCGGGCGGCCAACTACTCGAGCTGTATCCCATAACTTTTAAAGCAGTTAGCATTGGGTGGGAACCATTAGGCATTTAAATAGTGTGTTGACTGCCAACGGGCCTCACTAACTTATTGCACAATAATGTACCTACCTGCCTACTAGCATACATTTTACCTGTCATTATCTATAGGACAATTTCATGACAATACAATAAAAGACATAAGGTTATTACATTACATCGTTATCTTCACAGGAAACCGTCCTAAAAATCCAAAAAAATAATTAATATGTGAAAACTTAAAAATGTAAAATAAGTTATAATTTGTAAATAATATTACTCCCAAAAGATTCCGTGAGGTTTATGGAGAAAACCAGATAATTCAGAAAACAGTGTAATACGGTATCTGGATTCTCAAGTTAACGGAACTACTTCACTTCACAAAGTAGTATCCACAAAATGACTAAGTACTATAGAAAGGTGAAATACTTAAGCTAATCATTTTAATTTAGCTTAAGCTATTTGACACGACTTTGTGCTTATTTTGCCGTTACACTTCAATATTATGTTTTGAAATTAATATAGATGTAAAATAAAACTTTATATCTCTCAATATCTACCAACCCAAAATCATGGTAGTTTGCTCGTTTATATTTTTTTTGCGTTTGAGCTTATCATATAATATAATAATAAGAAGCAAGCTTAATCATAAGTTTAATATAGCGCGATAAAATACCATGTGTCCGAGATCAGAATTATTATAGATGCATTAATATAGTGAAGAAACATCTAAACTGAATATTTGAACTAAATTATGTTCATATTTTGATAATAATAATAATAGTCACAATTTCAACAGGATTTATTTACTTTTTGTACTTTATACATATTTCGACATTTTACGTATCATTTTCGAAAACATTTAATATTGTAAACATTATTCACCTTATTCAACGCAAAAGATACAACTAACGATTTGTTAAAATCAGGTATTTACAAATTAAACTGTTCACATTTGTATATATATACATAGGCCAAATAATTAGAAATTTTGATAACAGATACGAAGAAAACATACGCTCATACAAATACAAACACACAGAAAAAATTAGGTTAAACACTTATTAGAACACAATCATGCATTGACATTAAATAATATAATAACATTATTACATTTCTGTGATGATAAATGTAAATTGGACATACTGGATATCTTTAAAATTCACAAACACACGTTTAATGAATGCGCAATTTTTTTTTTATTTTTTTTTAATTAACAATTTATTTAGCAATCAGAATAATACATAATTCTATGAGCTAAAGTGTTGACGGCTACTAGATGGACTAGTAACATTTGGACATGAACAGGGAGATATCCAGTGATACCACCTGTATAAACTTAACTAGCAAGATTAATAATTTTTTTAACTTAAATTAGTTCACTTGGCCACAATTTTTTAAGTCTTTTGTTAATTACTGGTTCTAAAAGTTCTTCCATTAGCGGATTAGGATGGTTATTTATAACTGTGTGATGTGTGATGGCTTTTTTACGGATAGCTTCTTGTACTGTTGGAACATGTAGGTCTGTGTGTAGTGTATAGTTGGTTACATACACTTTAACAAATACACCTTTTATGAATGCGCAAATTGAGATCATAAATACGCACTATTGGAAGTTTTGAAATAGAAGACCAGAGCCAAGTCCGTAATCAAGATACAGTATGCTGTTACCCTAGCTACAAATGTTTACAATAATGAATGCTTTTGAAAATGACATGTATTATGACTATTATTATTATTCTTATTACAATATAAATATTAATTCCAACGAAGTACAACAAGAAATAATTAACGTAGTAAATAAAACAAAGTCGAATCCCACCAACGTAATATATTGATTAATGAAATAAAAATTAATATTCGTTAACGTTTTCAAGGCGGCAGCGCCCCATCTTCAGACAAAAGGTAGGAAAAGTTTTAACAAAATATGAAATAAATGTGAAACATAACCAAACAATAATTCATCAGTCAAAAACTGAATTAAAAACCGACGTCGGAACTAATATAATTCTAGAAACGCTTAATATATCATCAACCAGTTTAAGAAACACTTAATAAATTATATTGGTTTACTCTAAATATAAAAATATTTTAGCTACGTCGTGCATTGTGTCTACAAGGCATTGGCAGTTTGCTAAGTAAAACAATTCCATATTTTCTGTAGTTTGTACCTTAATTTACTTATGTTTGCATAAAAACAAATTTCGAAGTTGTTTTTTCATCCAGCACCACAGTGTTTCAATGGGATACAAATCAGGACTGCTAGATGTCCAGTCTAGCAGTCTAATATTCTGTTCACCTCTTCACGATTTGACCTGCTTAGGACTTTGTTGCTAAATATATTCATCTTTATTTGATTGCAAATCCTCAATGATAGGCGAACGATGCTGGTTCGATAGTCCAACATATTTTCTGCATTAGATATGCCTTCGGCCAATAATACAGTAGACCCGCATGCCCAGGTCATGCCAGCTGGATGCTTCACTTTTTCCGAAAACAATTTTTCTGATGTGCTTCTCATTCTTTTTTCGAATCACTCTCTGCCGTGCATACCTCATATATAGATTCATTGCTCCAAATTACTTTGCCCCACTGCTCCCTTGTCCAGTTATTGCGAATTTTAACTTACGATAACGATTTCTCTTCTGATTTTCCAAATAAAAAAGTCGAGCACAGTTCGAAAACCAAATTGAGACAACAATAATAAAATAACCTTTTAAAAGTTGTAACCAATATATTTAATAGCCCTTGAACAAGTAGATTTTGAATTAACAGGACGATTTTTATGCACTATATGCAGCCCAAAATTTCTAATTCAATAACAGTCGCCGAAGACTTGCTTCTAAATTGCAGTTTTTTAGGAACCAATAATCAGCGCTAGCTGATTTATATAATCTCACAATATCCCTTAGAGTAAAACAAGATAAATTACATTTTTGCAATACCGTATAAAGTTGAACGATGCTGTACCAACTTACAGAATTACTTATTATTTAAAAACACATAACTTTTGCACTTACGAGAACACTTATTGTTTTTTATTATTGTGATCCGCGTTTGTATCGCTTGGTCAGTGTCGAGGTATTTAATATAAATATGTAATTCAAAAGATACCAAAGATCATATTTAAACGAAAGCCCCCCAATAAAAGCAGAATTGACCGAATTTGTGATTCATGTGTAGTTGCGCTATATTCAGAAGGGGGAACTAGGAAAACTAGTGAAATCTGTGCCAAAACGATTAGTTATCAAGAAGAAAGGCTTGAATAATACAAATATTAGAAAACTCTAGTTCAAGAAAGAAACGTTTATTCACATCAGGAAAAGCACTTTAACTCAATGTGTTACCGAAACGGATATTTATAATGAAATAAAAGGTTAGGACATGAAAGTCTGTATGGACTTAATGCAATTTTTGGCGATGAAGCACCACCAAGGACCAGTGTTTATCGATGGTTTACCGAATTCAATCGTGGCCGTAGTTACTCAACGTCGAATTTCGTGAAGGTCGTCCAAAATCGTTCCGAAAAACATTGATGTCATGCGTGAACTGGTACTGCGAGATCGTCATGTGACTTATTGTGAGATTGAGGTATCCTTGGACATTAGTGGGACCAACATACATTCAATATTGCATGAACATTTGGCCCTAAAAAAGATTTGTTCGCGTTGGATCCCACATAATTTGACAATCGCTCAAAAACAAGCTCGTGTCAATTGGTCTCAAGAAATGCTCAAAAAATTAGATCGCGGTAGTCAAAATATGTGTATGACATCGTGACAGGTGACGAATCGTGGATTTACGCGCATGAGCCCGAAAGTAAACAGCAGTCGACTGTACCTATGGGTCTTCCAAGGCGAGCCAAACCCAACAAAAGTCGTTCGTGCTCGAAGCACTTCGAAGCAAATGGTCGCCTGTCTTTTCGGAAATCTGGACATGCCTCAACCGTAACATTGGTGCACCGTAGAACGGTCAATTTGGAATGGCACACAAACATTTGTTTGCCACAAGTATTCGAAGAAATAAGAAAAACCAACCGCTGAAGACGGATCATTCTCCACCACGACAATGCGAGCTCTCACACATCGGCTCGAACAAGTGACTTTTTGAGCACTCAAAACTTCGATTTGAGGAGTCATCCGCCATATAGTCCTGATTTGGCACTCAATGACTTCTTTTTATTCCCGAACACCAAAATTAAATTGCGAGGAGTTTTTCGACTCCTGAAGAAGCGGTTGATGCATTCAAAATGCATATTTTGGAGATACCTCAATCGGAGTGGAAAAAGTGCTTCGAAAATTGGTTCACACGCATGCAAAAGTGTATTAATCTTCATGGAGAATATTTTGAAAAACAATAATGCCATTTTATTCCTTGTTAGCCAATTATGTCCAACGTATATCTAATTGTGGAATCAGAAAGTTTTTTCACTTGCATTTTCAGTTCTTTGGATTCTTTCGCATTTTCAACTACCGTCGTAAAATGTTCCAAAATATCAACATCAGATGGATAGACCCTTATCATAATCTCATTGTCTATAACTCTACATCAATATAACCGCTTAAAGTAACATGGTTTTTATTTTGTAACCTGGACTTTAGCTACTTTAGCTGAAAAAGTTCGAGTTGAAGAGAATTTTGAGTAACGGAATTTCGACTGTAATATATAGTTTAATGTTAGAACTTCTTGTTTAAACATTTGTTGCAAAATGTTAGTAATTGTGATAAGATTGTTCTAACTGCATTTCCTTATTACCCAAAGTTTCTGTTCCTTTTTTAATTATAGCCATTAAACACTTGTTTGCTGAATGGTTGAAGAACATAATATAAAAGAAGTGCATTTAAACTTTAATTGTACTGAATTCCTGATGTTATTCAGGACTTTTTAACACCACCATAAATCAAGCCATTGTTCCAAAATGTAGGTATTTGATAGTTCACAATATAATCCAGTTTAACTATTTCATGTATCTCATGCTATTTATGGAATAGAATAGGCGGACACTTTTGTAACAAGGTGAACTACAGCATCATGTTTTGGACTAACTGTATACTGCTTTGAAAATTACTTTCACTAAATTGGCAGCTTGAACCCAGTTTCAAAACACGAGTTGGTTTAAATTATTTGTTTGGTGTTAGGTGACAATAAAGTATTTCAAATAACGGCTCCTATTCCAGATGTTGAAGGTTATAGAAATACTTGCATGATTAATAAATACCTACGTGTTTAAATATTTATATTTTTAAATAGCTATTTACTTATTTGCTTGTTCACTAATATTTTCTAAGGATGACCCAAGTATGTAATAGGTATATAACTTTTTTAAATGTTGGGCGAAACATGTTTCGTACAGGTCTATATTTAAAGATTCTAAAATATATCAGATTAATGATTATAATTATATTACTAGCAACATTTTAAAGCGGCTACTACTAGCCAATAATCTATCTTTCTAGCTTTGCTGGATGTATTTAAAGCCATAATGCTAACCCGTTTTTTTAACTGTTTTTGCCATAAACCTTTGAGGTAATTCAAATAATAATCAGATTGTTATATTATTAGAAGCTTTATCATACTGTATATTTCCGCATTCATTAATATAAATAACTAGTGTTAATTGATCAACAGTAACTGTAGAAGTGTACAATTTAAACCATATAATTATGATGTGATGCAGCTAAAACAATCTAACAAAGCTTCTTATGGAAGAGAAAATAAATTAAAAAACAACTCAGCAACCATAATAGTATATTAAAGAATTAGTTTTTTAAGGCACGTTTTAAAGCACGAGTCCATGTTTAGAAAACGAGCCGCGCAGCGGCGAGTTTTCTAAAGGACGAGTCCTTATAAATGCCTTAAAAAACGAATTCTTTATACTATTTTTTATACTTTGCGTTTATATTTATCAAAAATTAAAATTTTACTTTAATAATTTTCATTCTCATATTGGGTGGGTTGGTATTAAAGCGATGTTGAATGTTTGAATAAATAAACTTTTGTTTTTATACTTTTTTGATTTGACAGGTTCAATTATTGTGTTCGCGATTTCATAAAAGTAAAATGGAAAACGACGTAATTTCTTGTACACCGCCTGAAATACGCCAAATGGCAGAAAACACAAATGCTGAAGACACTACAATATCAACTACAAATTTACCAGCAGGAATAACTGTTCAGACTAAAGATTCGTGCAATATTACAGTTAATATTTACAAACACTGTACAATTCAAAAATAACATTCCTATAGCAGGTATGAGTGCATTTAAATTGTGTTAAAAACTTAATAGTATTTTGTAGGTTAGTTTAATTTGACATTTCACATTTTCTGTTCAACTGATAAGTTCAAGTGCAATTGTACCAACCTTTAAAAATAAAATTTTGCGTGCATGTTTAAATTATTATAAAACTCAAATGACGTCATTCGCGTTTCGTAAGGAAAGCCTTATAAACGCAAAGTATAAAAAATACTATACAGTGCCCAAAAACTCGAAAAGCTTAGTTGCTTAATATTATAACCAAATGTGTAATTTCCTAGCAATCTTTTTTTGAACGCAGAAATAGATAGTGATGTATCAGCCGACAGAAGTAGTATACAATACGGACTGATCAGAAATCATAAACTTTCCTAGGGAATATCTTAATAGACGGAAAACGTTGGGCTTTATTTCTCGAACTAATAAATATCAATCCATATTCACACCTACACTTTAAAACACAAATAAACAGAATTTCAGCAGAAATTATGAGAACAAACATTTTCTGTAATTTAATGTGAAAGTAGAAAGTCTTCTGGGTTCATTAACAACTTATTAACAATATGTTTTATGAAGACTTGACTCAAACGCATCTAAAGAAAATTAAGTTGCGATTCTTTTGCCGAAATTCGGATATTGTAGAAGTTAATTAAGTATATTAAAATTTTAAACTTAACGTTTTACAATATAATTCAAAAATTTGTTTATTCTAGTTACGATTTTAAAGTGTACATTTCGAGAGTGTGGTCACTTGGCAATTACTTCTTCTAGGAATGAGAGTCTACCAACTTCTTACACTTATTTGCAGGAATAGTCAATAATATTTCAAATATGTATCTACATTCTATTTTTTCTGTTCATTGTAGTTCATCGACTAGAAAAAGAAGGCAGCTTTCCTGATGAGAAGTTCTGCCCTTTTAGCTTTTATTTGACGACTGGTATTATAGTAACATCGTATTTTCATTTGTGCAGTTAGTTACTATTTATGAACAGCGGTTAATATATTAATTTGCACTAGTTATTATAATTATTAGTGCCGTTAAAAACACAATCCAATAAATTATAGGGCAACTACATCATTTAAAATATTCATTTATATTATGACAATATTGATGGCGGAGGATAAGAAATCAATATACCAATAAACATAAGAATGTTTGAGATTATATCGAGTTTGTTGTAAAAATATCATTCTTTCAGTAGGTACGCTGGAAGAATCACTAAATAATAATCCGACATTAGAGTTAATTTAAAAACGCGTAAATGCTTGAATAGTAATGTAGTAATTAAATTCAGTTCATACATCTAGGAGTATAAAAAAGGTTACAACGTGGTAGGTCTACGCTGTCCGAAACCTGGCTTTTAACAATAATTTTTAGGTTCCTATAACTGAGAATGGATTTATTTGGCTGCTTTGTACTTACAGCAATTTAGATAAATACTGGTATTATTATAGAGCTTTCATAGACCTTGTAGGCCATTTGTTTAGCCTGTACAGACAAGTACCTACAGAAATAGTTCATATTTCCATTCCAAGAAATAATAAAAACTTTTGCAAGAAATTTCTGCAGTAAAATATATTATAATTGTTAAATCATCTTCGAAATTAAAAATACTAGGTTTGTTGTAAAACCTCATCGGTTATCGAAAATTAAATTATGACATCGACCAATCCCCATACAGGGAATTTTTCTTTTAGTATAAATTGTCTATGTATATTTTTAAAAAGAACGCATCAATTACGACTATTATGTGGGCAACCAACTATACAGACAACTAAATCATGATGTGGCCAAAACAATCAAATTAATTCAATGTTAAAAATAGAATTAGTCTTTATTTAGTGTCTTCTTGCGTTTTTTATGCAACCATGTACGGTACAGACGAAAAAGTGGAAATTCTAATGTGGTATCAGAATGGTAACAGCTTAAGAACTGTGAGAGACTAAATTTCACTAAAATATCCAGAAAGACCTATTCCTTGTATTCGAACCGTACAAACAATTGTTAGAAAATGTAAATCAGAGGGATGCGTAATAAATTCCCACAAAATAAGAACTAAAAGTAATCACGTTTTAACCGAAGATAAGAAATTAAATATTTTATGCTACGTTGAAGAAACCCCCATAGTATCAATACGAGAAATAGGTTCATATTTTAATGTTTATAGAACCTCGGTATTTATATCACTAAAAAAATCTAAATATAAATCGTACAAATTTTATAATCACCAACAACTATCAACAACAACCTTTTCAAACATTCTTTAATTTGCTGAATGAACATGAATACATTTTAAATAAGATAATTTCTAGTGATGAGGCAACTTTCACAATAAATGGAGAAGTCAATTCACAAAATTTTCACTATCGATTATCCCGCTAATCTTATTCCTTATATATTGGTCCCCCACTAACCGTCAAAACTTAACCCACAGTCAATACACTGGGAAAGTAAACGTACAACTAGAAATAGTTGAAAATAAGCTTATCGGTCCATATTTTATTGATGGTAATCTCACTATAGCCAAATTTTCAGAGCTATTAAGGAACGACATCATTCTGGCAATAGAAAACTTGAACAGCGATGACCCGTGGTTTCAGATGGATGGAGCCCCTCCGCATTCCACGACTACTATAAGAAAGTTTCTAAACGACAGGTTTCCAGGATGTTGGATAGGAAGATTCGGTCTCGTACCGTGGTCCCCGCGTTCTGCGGATTTATCGCCCAATGACTTCTTTGCTTGGGGATACCTGAAATCAAAAACGTATACAAATATTCCAATACAAAGTATTGATGAATTAAAAGATCGCATACGTACCGAATTCAATAGCTTGAATACTGACTTCCTTGCGAATGCTATGCGTGCTTTTTAACACTGTTTAGGTTATTGTTTAGAAGTACAAGTTGGCCATTTCGTATACTCGTTGTAACTGTTGTTTTTATTTTCGTTTCCGTTTTCTGTTGTTGATATTTAATGTTTTACAATAATAATCGTCGTTGTTGTTCCACTCATTTTGATTTACCTATTCAATATAAACACTGCATCAAACATAACCTAAAATAATTTACAACTGCAGTGACGTTTGCTTCTGTTTTTTAGTTGTCTGTATAGTTGCTTGCATAATAGGCGTAATTGATGTGTTCTTTTTAAAAGTATACATAGGCAATGTATACTAAAAAGGAAAATTCCCTGTATATTAAAGTTCGGCACAAAATTCATAATTTTATTATTATATTGTTTTGGGAAAACCCTGAAACACGTCATTTTTGTTTCTTAAAAAGGCACTTCCTCTTTTTTATGGAGTTGCCAGTTTTCCCTCCGTATTTTGATACTACTCCTCAACAGTTAAATGGTGATATAAAATAACTGATATATTGATATAAAAATATGCGTGAAGGTCAAACAATTCAGAATTTATTTTTAATGAAAATATGAATATCATGAAAAAAATTATACAACGGAAGTTTTTTAATTGTCCACCATTAACCAGTTGGCATTAAGGCTTGTATTTAGTGGAAAACTTTATGCTTTGTAACCAACTAGGAAATATTTAAAAACGCCTGTTGATATGCAACTTGCTTAACAGTACATTCGTAAAACGGAATTTCACAAAATGTTAGTCAGCAGCTTAAAGGATTAGAACCAAAGAAAAGACCTTCGGTGAAACTGATTATACCTGTAGATAACGCACCTGCACGTTGAGTTACGTTTCCGAATAGCCAAGGTATGAGTATAACATGTATATTTACTTGTATAGTACAATGCTGCAGATTTCAAATAAATTACCTATCTTACAAGTCAATTACCATTAGTAATATATACAGTGCTTCCCAAAAGTAACGGAGAAATTCTATAAAATCGTTAAGAAAAATATTTCATAAAAATACTCGGACACGTCGATTTTTATTTTTAAATTGTCATTTAGAGATGTAATTTTCAACCCCCCACCCCTCAACCCCTAAGCCCTAGCAACTCCAACTTTAAAATTTCAAATAGCAAAGTATCCCTTATGATACCTCATCTGATAGCTTTCTTTATGCTGAATACAACAAAAAAAAAAAGTTTTTCAAAATCGGTTGATAAACAACGGCGATATTTAACAAAATGTATTCAATTGAAAGTGCCAATATTCGAGCAGGCGTTGATACGGTTTTAGCAATGTGTGGTAAAAACAATTGAAGTTTATGTTCTCAGTACGTCCTGCAAACATTGCGACGGGTTTTGGGAAATTAAGAAAAAAAAATTTTTTTTTCACAGAAATAAATTTTTTTCAAATAAGAAAAATTTTTTTTTCTTCCAAACTTAAAAATACTACATAAACGCATTAAAACGTACTGAGAACGATAAATTTCAATTGTTTTTATCACTCATTGCTACAACCGTATCAACGCCTGCTCGAATAATGGCACTTTCATTTGAATACATTTTGGTAAATATCCCCGTTATTTATCAACCGATTTTGAAAAACTTTTTTTTGTTGTATTCAGCATAAAGAAAGCTATCAGATGATGTATCATAAGGGGTACTTTGCTATTTGAAATTTTAAAGTTGGAGTTGCTAGGGCTTAGGGGTTGAGGGGTGGGGGTTGAAAATTACATCTCTAAATGACAATTTAAAAATAAAAATTGACGTGTCCGAGTATTTTTATGAAATATTTTTCTTAACGAGTATATAGAATTTATCCGTTACTTTTGGGAAGCACTGTATATATACGAGAAGTTATGCCGTATGGTCCTGGGGTTATGATACAAAAAATTGAATGCAGGAACCACCTCTTGAGAAATGATATAAATAAATTAAGAGAATTAACAAAAAGGCCTAAAACGGCATTAGTTCTAAAAAATACATTAGCCAAAAATTTATTGAGGTTCAGAACTGCAATTACGAAGGTCATCGAATATAGAAAATCGCAAGCGGTTCCATTACAAGCAAAAATTACAGAACTTGATGCCGACATTTTGAATGGACCAAAACACATTTTGGGTGATCATTCCGGATGCAACGAGATAAGCTACTTTTGGAAAGGACCCAAAGACAAGGATCAAAATGTTTTACCTGAATTCATAGCCAGTGGATTATATGCGGATATAATGGGAGCTGTACAACGCATAGTTACTCATGCAAATAGTTTAATTCATGATGTAACCAATAATTCCGCGGAGCTTTATAATTCGCATGTTGCAAAATTCGTGGGAGGAAAACGAATATGTTTTTCATTTAGAAGGTCGTATGAAGCTCGTTGTTCAGCAGCTGTAATATCTCACAATCAAGTTGGTAGTTTTCACGATATTATACGGAAACATATTACTGAAACACCTGCAAAGTATACGTCCGCATATTGTGAAAACAGAAGGAAAAGGAACGAACAACGTAGTAATGTTAAAGGTTACCAAAGGAGAAGGTGAATTGCTGAACAGGATTCCGACTATGGTCCACAAGCTGGGAATGTAATACCAGATATGGATCCTGAATGTCTCCAAATCGCTAAAGAAACCTTTTTGCGAAATTTGAGTAGTAATGTTGAACATGTATCTCAACATACTCTAGGACAACATCGCAATGATAAATGGCATGAAGAAAGAATGATGAGATTAACGGCTTCGAGATTTGGAAAAATATGCAAAATGAAATCATCTACTTCTTGTGCCAATGCAGTAAAGGACATTCTTTACAAAGATTTTTTTGGTAATATTGCTACCCGCTATGGCATACAAAATGAACATCTTGCTATAGAGCATTTCGAAACCGAAACAAACAAAATTGTATCGCCGTGTGGACTGTTTATTAGTGCAGATCTTCCTTTTGTAGCAGCGTCTCCAGATGAGTTAGTCGACGAAGATGCTCTAGTAGAAATCAAGTGTCCTTATGTTGCAAGAGAATCTACTCCATATCAAGCAGCACTACAGACACAAATTAAATTTTGTGAAATTAAAAATGGCATTTTACAATTAAAGAAAATCCATGACTACTATTTCCAAATACAGGGTCAGTTAAATATATGCAAAAAAAATAAGTGTTACTTTGTCGTGTGGTCACCAATAGGAATGTGTATTGAAGTTATTTATAGAAATTCAATATTTTGGGAAGCTAAAATGGTACCTAAATTGCAGAAATTTTATATGTCGGCATTATTACCAGAACTTGTGGATCCAAGAAGAAAACGGAACCTGCCAATTAGAGAAACGTTTTTAAACGCAGATTAAATACAATAGCATAGATTAGTTTTGCGTCTCCTTGTTTTATATATTTTGTACAAAAGATTTTTTGATGTATTACTAAAGTGTACCTACTAGTATTCAAATTGTACGTTAACGAACTCATTCTCTTTTACCGACAGAACCAGTTGTACCTATTTATTATATTAATGTTTATACAGTTAAAATTTTATTAATTAATTACATTTTTTTTATATTTGCGTAATAACCTGCATTAACAGTTTTATATTCTGGTATTACATGTTTTCGAAATCGGAAAAATTCATAATGATTTACTTTAAATTGTAGTTAAAAATTTGTATTTTAAAATTGTACACAAAAAATAGTAAAATTCTAATAAAAGTATTAAAACTTTGCATTTTTAGTGACTATCTGATCATTTTACAATTTGCTAGACAAACAATGCAGATAATACAATAACACTAGTAAACAAGTGAAAGTGGCCGCAAATAATCTCCACAGGTACTTAACTTAATCCTTATCCTACTGTTCACCACTGGCATAACATTCAACATTCCTCGTGTAATGTTGGGTTGCCTATTCTTCGAAATTTTTCTTGAATAAATACGTAGCTGGTTATCATTTTTTTTTTGGAATTGTGGTCTACTGTTAAAAATCTTCAAATTTTTCGATAGTGGAGGTGGTACCAAACAAAGGTTCAAAGTTCCGGACATGGCCAAAATTATGAAATTTTTATTAGTAAGTCTTATTTTTTAAATATTAGTTTTATACTAAACTAATAATTTTTCAAAGTCTATTGACTTTTTTTAAAATTTGGTCCTGTACAGAACTTCATATGCACTTTGTGGACATTTCAAGTAATCAATATTCCCTCCATTTGCAATACAAAGTTTGAAATCTGTTAACAAAATTTTCTTCGTTACTGAAGAAATACTGAGCACTACAAGTTACTAAATACCAGCCGGGTTCAAGTTATTAATTTTGTGCAGAACTTTATCACTGCACTATGTAACTTCCTAGAAGATTTTTCGCGTACAAAGTCAAACATGTAATTGTAAATTATAAATGACTTTGTATACCTAACTATTTTCTGATACCTATTACAAAGAATATTATTTTAAACTAGTAAAGACAAATATGTGTTATTGACGTTTTAATATAATGTCTTAGGTAAAACGTATAAAACTTGATTAAAATTCTATAATTGTTAACTACTGCTGAATATAATTTGATAAAAAACTTCTATCATTATATCGTACTACTAATATTTATAACGTGACAACAATAAAATATAATTTGCTGGGCTTTACGATACGGAAAACGATACCTTAGATCGGCGGTTCTCAAACTGTGGGGCGCGCCCCCTTGGTGGCCCCGTAACTGTACGGGGGGGGGGGGGCGTCTAATAAATGCACGAGAAATCAGAATTAATTTTTTACATTTTTATCATAATTTATATTAAATTAAAACATTTCTAATGACTAATATGTGCATGCTTTAAAGTTCACAGCCTGTCCAGGTTTGGTTTAAGATTTGAGATAGACACTCTCAGCTCCTTTTCTATTTGACGTTTGTTTCTATATTTAGACTTTAAAGCAGCTACAGCAGAAAAACCAATTTCGCAAAGGTGAGAAGTAGGAAAAGGTAACAGTATCCGAAACCCTTCTGCTTTAATAAGAAAATGGTTACAAGACAGTTCACTCCAGATATTTGTTAATGACTTAATAACGAAATTTGATTTTTTTTACGGTACTTGAAGAAAGATCTGGCAGATGTTCTTCTTCTTGCAGAGACACCTTACCGCGTGGCAACCATCTGGCTGAAGAATAAAACAACAATGGCATATGTTCAGCTTCCATATCTTTACAAAGAGCAGCGAAAATCCTTGATTTTAGAGGTCTGGTTTTTATATAGTTCACTACATTAATAACTACTATCAAATCAATATTTAGCCCAGTGATTTTGATGCTAAAGCTTCCCGATGAATCATGCAGTGTGTTCAGACTACTCCTGGAGATTCCTTCTTCACAAGATAAACTGTTATGTCTACCAAACGTGGCTTGAGCTCCATCATCGGTGCAAATTCCAACACAATCCTTCCACTGCAGGTTTGCGCTTAATAAAATAGCATCATTTATAATTCTGAACAACTGGACAGCAGTGGCTCTTGCTTGCATCATAGGCTTGCAAAATAGCAAGTCAGGCAGAACATGATATTGCAAATCAAATGAGAATCGTTGCTGCTGAATATTGCTTCATCAAGTTGTATGGCAAAACCTTTTCCAACTAACTCAAATTCAAGTTGTTGCTGAACATATTATCCACAGATATATCGGTAATTCTTCGGCAAATTGTATAGTTTGACAGAGGAATATTGTTAAGTTGTTTAGCATAGCTTTCATCAAACACTGTTTCTACCATGTTTATGGCAACTTGTAAAATTAATTGCTCTGCAATCGAATCTAGCTTCTTGCATTTGGCTATTTTATAAGCCACTTTGTATGATGCCAATAAAACTTTGTCATTTACTGTAAGAGCTATGAAGAAATGTGTCTTCTGTTTCCCGAAAGATCTAAGTTTTTCTGCAAAAAATTCACGGGGCTTATCGACATATTATTTGTGTAGAGTTTCTAAATGCCTCTTCAATTTATTGGGTTTTATGCTATCTGCAGCCAAAATTTTGAGGCAAATAACACATTGAGGTTTTCCTTCAACACTTATTTCAATGCTTGTTAAACCGAAGTATAAGTATGCTTGGTCATATTTTCGTATTTTTGATTTTATAACAGGATTAGCACTGGTACTGGGCGTTTCTGATGAAGTAGAAGCTTTTTCGTCTTTAAGCTTACGTTTGCCTCCTATTAAAAATTTATCCATATTTATTAAACGTGTACGTAAATATACAATAATTTTTTACAGCGTTTGAACTCCAACTGACAAACTCTCTTATGTAACATAGTCACAACAACACAACTAACAACTAACGCGCTGCCGCTGCTTTTATAGTCTCCTATTTTCAATCCAGAAAGTTTGAGACGTATCGGTATCTGCCGCGAACATTCGGCTAACAGTCGATCAGATGCAACTGCCCCACATTGGCAGCGTAGCCAATATTGCCAAATCGAGTTAACTAAGTTCCTGGTTATTCTCACCTATCTTATATTATGGCATTGATTGGATTGAGAACCGCTGTCTTAGATGCAATATTCAAAAATCGCTACTTTTTGGCAGAAGGTACATATAGACTAAGGTATCAGAGCGTTTCGAACCCCAAACTAGGTCGTACAAATTGTAAATAAGGTGGGTGGTCGAGCTACGTTTCACAAGAAAGCTCTTCATTCACCATACGATTTCTTAATATAATCCGTTTTAATTAAAATGTCAAGAAGTTGTAACTAAATAATTGACTGTAATAATAATTAATCTAACGTAAAACGTCTGCAAATATCATGGTACGGTTCTGAAGGAAATATTTAATTGCCAGAAAATTCGGGATGTTTATTCCCAATTTATTCCTTGGGGTTTGTAGGATTTTGAACGTTAAAAAACTATGACTTTTCAAATGACTAGCGAGAAGAACCTTCCTCCAAAACGGTGTTACACAACCACAGTAAATCAATTAAATTTTTCATTTAATGAACGTCTTTTTAGCATACCATAGCAACCCCTGTTAAAATTTCATACATTTATTTACTTATATCGTTTAACTTCCCACTGTTTTCTATATTACTGTTTTCTATATTAAGGAACTTCTGTTCTTCACATTTCTCTGTCAAAGTGGTAGGACTATAATTTTTCCAACATTTCAATTACCAACATCATTTGTCACAACAACTAAAATTTGATATAACTGTGGTTATTGGCTTAAAAGTTATACATTTTTCATGAACCCATTCATTGTGTTTCAAATATGGATGAAGTGCGTTTGGAACAGGAGACAGTCATTAAGTTTCTGACGCTCGAAGGCATTGTTTCAAAAAATGTTAAAGAAACGCTCCTTCGCACAGTTAAATATTAGGCAACAGAAGTACGACGAAGAAGAAAATCTACGAGAAATGAGTTCAGGTCATGAAGACCAACAAAAGTGCTAGGTACTGCTTCAAAAATTGGTACTTCTTCCAGTACGGTAAAACGGATTTTGCAAGATCATCTTCATCTGCTCAGAAGCATTTCTGTTTTCAATTTAAAAAGAACGAGATGAAATTCGATGACCTTGCGGAACAACAACAAGAACAATTTTTGTACTGTATTGAAACCACTGGGGTAACTTGGATTCAACATTGAGATCCGTAAATCAAATAAGCACCCCAAAGAAATGTATTTTCTAATTATCTACAAACTAAAATCTGGCGTGAATGTCTTAGCACGCTCATGAAGTTCTTTGAATTGATTATTTGGAGCCAAGTTCCACAAGCACTGGTAAATATTGCACTAACTTCATATGGAAATTATTTAAAAAAACTAAGGTGATAGATGGTAGTTAGCTGCGATGCTGTTTCATGACAACGTCTCCTCGCACAAATCCAAAGTTGCAGTTGCATTCGTAAATTTGGCTTCTCTGCTGTCAGAAATCCAGCCTATAGCCTAAACATATTAATTGGCGATTTTTTAATTAAAAATCTAAAGTGACAATTAAGGGTAGATGATCTCTTAACTATTCTGAACTGCAGTATTTTCTGTCAGAAGTATGAGAAGCTCTGCAACTTCCCACGTTCGTTACTGTAGGTATATGTGTTAATGAAGATTACTTTGCAATATTAAAATAATTCATTAGTTTGTTGATTCTTTTAAACTGATTAAGCTGGAAGAGTTGAAACCGCCCCGTAATAGTAGCTAGACGTAACTAATTATATGGGTAATTCTAAGATATTTTGGTAATGTATAGGTAAATTTTTAAAATTTGTATGCGTTTACTATTTTCGAAATAGTGAATGTAGTTGTTTCTAGAATTGCATATTTACAAACGATCACTCATCATCTCCGATCCGCAAAAGAAGCGAGGATGTTTATTTGGTAGCAAGTTTGGCAGTGACGCCATCGATATAAATAATTGCTTTATCAGAAACAAAAATAGGGGAGAAATCTATAAAAATTCCCATTATATATCAATATTTTAGATAACTCCTTTAAGTTTGCGCAATGAAATAAAAGTGTTCACGCTGAAATTATGTTTATAGTAACAGTTATGTTAAGGGCACACTTGTTGTACTCGCCGGAGAACACCGTGCCCGTGGGAGCTCTCTCCGTTTTTGTCTGCGTTCGTACCGTACAGACTAACGTTTTCTCTCTCTGACGATCTCGGGAATTGAGTTTAGTACTTCATAAACTAGAGGCGCACGCGAGCTTCCGAGGTTGAAATCTTAGGTTACAGAAGAGGGCTGTTATGGTGCCGTAAAGACGAGTGATTTGATTTTATGTGTTTCGGTTAAATATCGCTATCCGTATCCTCACCCTGAGAATTTTCTGGCGGTACAGGTGTGTTATCGCCTCCTTTCCTTAATCTTTACGATGTACTCAAATAAAAATTTTCGGCGGAAACCACAATTCGTTAATTTATTTTTAATAACTAGTTAGTATGACAAAGAAATAAGTACAGCATGTACAGTATCTGTGTTAAGGTTTACGAGGAGAAATCCAAATTACTATCTCCACACTGGGTTACAAAAACAACAGAATATCTATTTTTTTTTTATTTTTCAACATTATCTCCATATCCTTCTCGTATTGACGTTTCAGCAATTATATATTTAAACAAAAATATATTTTTCTTTGATGTCTCAATATTCATTTGCTTCTGCTTAACCTTCATTAGTGCCCAGAAACCTTCGATCCCTAATTGTCGCCTTAATTTGTTGAATTCTATAACAATCACTGGGTACTAGGACATAGGAAACATTGCATTTACGAGTGGCGGCAGTTGAACTTTCGATTTGTGCGAAGAGGTATTGTCATGAAGCAGTTACTTCTTCATCTTTGACACAGTTTCCATATAAAGTTGGAGTAACCAATGATTGTGGAATTTGATTGCATGTGATCAGTTTAAAGACTGCCTTCAGCTTCGTGATGCCTGTATTTTGCCTGCAGATGCTTGAGAACGAAAATTCTTCAGCGGTTGAGAATGTCCACATATTCATTGGATGAATTCTTGTTTGATTTCCGAATCCCAGTGATGCATCCACGCGGTACAAACAATGATATTTTGCAGTAATTAATTTGCAGCAATGCCTTCTGTTCAAGATACTCGTTCCATTTTTAATAAATAATGGGATCAAGAAAAATGTATAACATTTAACCACACCAACCACAATTAAAGTTTACCTCATGTGACAAATAAGGATAATACATACGGAAAGTTTAAAAATTAAAGTCGTACCACTTAAGAACAAATGATTCATAACTTTGAAGATATTGAATGCAGTAATAATTCATTGAAGGCGCACTCTAAAAGTATATTTAGCAAATAATTTTAAGAAAAAATAACAAAGTATA
This sequence comes from Limonius californicus, assembly GCA_014611495.1. Taxonomy (NCBI): domain Eukaryota; kingdom Metazoa; phylum Arthropoda; class Insecta; order Coleoptera; family Elateridae; genus Limonius; species Limonius californicus. The sequence goes on from JABXWE010022552.1 coordinate 32,108, forward strand.
GCTGAAATTTCAGTAAAATCAGTATAAAACCTTGAGTATTTTAAGTTTAGACTAAGTTCCTAAGACGTTAGGATAAAACTTTCCATAAGTTAACTCTGTCTAATACATGTAAAGTTCAAATTACATCCTTTCAACTAAATGAACCGTTAGTTGTTACTTAATCTTTATAAGATAGAAATGTCAATAATTCGCAGCAACCCTAATTTTAATACTAGGAGTTCGGTAAAACTCATTGGACTTTTATTAATAAGCCTTACAGCAGTTTCTAAATTGCAATTTGACTTTTTCCAATTAAACATTATCAAAAATATGTTTAACTCCTTTCATGATTTCTAACTTTTTTCAAAATTTATCATATGGAGAAATTGCTAATGCCACTCAAAATTTTAATAAAACCTTATATCGCACTATTATGGTAATGGGATATTAAACGTTTAAACTTTAATGTTTAAAGTTTATAAATTGTTAAAAAGCTTATGTAATTGTGGTAGGAAATACCAATTTTTAAATATTTTCTAGTAAAAGAAGAATTTCAATAATCAGTAACTAGATCTTTGTCAGTTTTTGATATATTATAATAATTAAACTAAATTTCTTCATCAATTTTTGGAAAAATTTAAAGATATTTTCAAAAATATTGAAAGTATTGTTTATGGCATAAGAACATTGGATTTAATCATTTGTAGCGGATATGTAAATAGCAAATTTTTTAGGAAAAGAATTCCATGGAAAAATATGATAAATAATTAGTTCTATTCTTTTATAAGAATTTATTATTAAATTCAGATTTTTGTTTATTACTCTACCCAAAAACAGAATAAACATTTTGAGTTAAAAACGACTTCTGAATTTCTACAAATCGAAATTGTATATTATTATATTAATATAAAGCTATTCTTATCTTTTACACATAACGTTACCAACTGTGGATTTCATGTATCAATAAGTAACAATAGAGACTGTTCCATCTACAGCAGTATGTTGGTAATCAATTGCACAACAAATTCTATACAAAAGGATTTATTTTAAGCCACCTTATAAACATTATGGATAGTAACTTACACATCTACAACAATTAAGTGTGTGTTCGTGGGTACACTTAATATAATTTATTAATATTTGCCAAATTGGTAATACTAAATTTTAAGAAGCTTTAATTTGAAACGTACGAATTTTTTCTCCGCAACGCTTTATAAGCATGTATTCGAAAAGAAATTACATACCAGGAATTTCATTAACATATATTTATTTTATAATCACAATGAAGACGTTGTAGTGACTAATTTCAAGTATTGATTTTATTGACGCTTCCAACGTTTCGGAGAATGGTCTTACGTAACATGTGACCTGCTTAATAATTAATTTAACATTAATTCTAAAATAGATGGAATAAATGGAAGTCCTACTGAAAAGCCTTAGTTAGTAAGCATGCCTTCTGTATACAACAATTAATATGATATTGAGCAATTCTTGTGTTTATAATTTGAAAATCATTACGTTTTAGTGAGGGATGACACTCAAAAATAGTTGCGCAGATTGTACACACACCGGCAAATTTAAAGGAACGGAGATAAATTCGAATTTTCTTCATTAATTTCTTTTTTTTACTGACTAGGTCTAGACAGCGTCCAAGTTCCTACTACAAATTGTCATTGGTTGAAACATTTGCCAAAAATTGCAAGTTGTAATTACATGTTGATATCTCTGTATGTTGTGTTGTGCTGTATTAAGTGTTGCCTTACATTTGAAACACGTATTTTCTCTAGATGAAAGTTTGTATTTTTTGATAAGTAATCGTTTAAATTTGTTTTCTTGTTTGTTTGCTATCGTCAATTTGATTGTAAACCAGTTCATAATGGATGATTTAGCACCGACTGATATCGCTAGGGCTGTAGCAATGATCGAAAATCGTCGAACTTACAGGGAGGTGGCCCAAATGTTTGGCAAATCAAAATCGACGATCCATCGTAGTGTTACACGTTGGAGGCAGACTGGATTGTATGTGAGAAGACTAGGTCAGAGCAGAAAACACTCAACCACTGCCATAGATGATCGATTTATAGCGTTGCAAACACTGCGAAACAGACGTCAAACGGCAATTCAAACAAGAAACGTACTGAAAGAAGTTCGTGGAACCATCGTAAGTGAGCATTTAGTCAGAAGAAGACTCAAAGAAGTTCGTTTGAAGTCGTATGTGCCAATAAAAGCCCCAAAACTTCAGAGATGACATCGAGTAGCGCGACTAGACTTTGCCCGAGAATACCAAAATTGGAATTACGATCAGTGGGGTCAAGTTTTGTTCACGGATGAGAGCCGTTTCTGCGTAAATTCTATTGACGGTAGGGAAAGATTGTATCGACGTCAAGGAGAACAAAATTCACAATTTAATTTTACTCCTACTGTCTCTTTTGGTGGAGGCTCAGTTATGGTGTGGGGCGGCAAATGTTTAATGGCACGCACAGAGTTGGTGGTGATTGAAGGCGGCGTTTAAATGCGGATAGGTACATTAGGGATATTCTGTAAGACCATGTGGTACCTTTCGCCCCACATATCGGGGAAAATTTCGTCTTAATGCAAGACAATGCCCGGCCGCATGTCGCTCGCTGTGTAATCGCCTTTTTAAACCAAGTGGGTATAAGGAAAATCAATTGGCCAGTATGTTCTCCGGACCTGAATCCGATTGAACATGTCTGGAACGTGCTAGGCAGACGACTTAGGTCACGAATTCCTGCTGTCCAAAACACAGAAGATATGAAAGCTGCTTTAATTGAAACATGAGACAATATGCCTCAAGAAATGATCGACGGCGTCATCAGAAGTATGGCAAGACGGATGACTGCAGTCATAAGGGCTCGTGGGAGCAACATGCGTTATTGAAAAAATAATCCGTGTAATTGTTCTTATTCATTAGATGTTTAAAACAAGTCAAAGTGTATAATTCTTCTATTGCAAAAACGCTATTTTTTGTTTTATTTTTTAACAGGTTTCACAATAGCACAAAGCTTTGCAAAAGGAACTGCAATTAGTTAACTGAACTTCTTTTTAAGAGATTCCGTTGAAATTGTTACAAAAAAAGTATCACGGAGAAAAAAAATTCGAATTTATATCCGTTCCTTTAAATTTGCCGGTGTGTGTATTTAGTAAAAAAAAATAGCAATAACAAAACCATATTCAATTTAACAAACTAAGATATTACTCAATAAAACTTGCGTATCGCTCGCTAAACTTTTTTTTCTACTTCCTGAATACTTATAATAGGTGAACTGAACTGGGCTGGATAGTATTAGCAATATTCTGAATTAAGGTATTCGTGTTGTACATTGTACATTGATAGAAACATATTTTGTGTATTAATTAAATATTGCAAAATTGTGAAGAATTAAATGAAAGTACCGCAATGAGTCTAACATTTGCCCAGAACCATATAATTTGGTCCACTTGGAATTTTTCAAAAATCTGTTTAATATTTTGCCGTGTATTTTGTTTAAACATAAAAATTAAATAATTAAATAAATAAATTATACATTTGCCCTTGCTTCGACTAGCTCCAAATTAAATGTTGTATTATAATAAGTAATAAAAATAAATAACTCTTTACGTTGGTTGCGCCAATAATACAATTAAAATGAAATATTTTTTACACAAAGAAATCAGGTTTTTATAATATACCAGCATATAAAAATTACAAAGATCGCAGGGTAACTTTCGTGGCCTCACCAAAGATAGCTATCGAATTATAATAACAAAACAAACACAGCTACAAATTAAAATCTATTATGAACTTAGCTTTATAATGTTATTGGTGAACAGACCTTTCATCTGGATTTCTTCAAAAACCGCTTACAGTAGCGTTTTGCACCCTTTTCAAACTGATGTTCTGTGACAACAGGTTGTTGACCTCTTATAACTTCTACGGTTCAAGTTGTGAAAATCCATGGAAACACATCAATAACATGCGTTTAAATACTTTAAACAAATCAGGTACGTAGATTGGTAATTTGTGTTATTAATTCAATCCGGTATTGATTTTAATAAACGTTAATTTTTATTATTTTTCCAGGAACTGAAGACATCACACCACGCAATTTGACATTGATATTCTAGGTAAGTTTCATGCTTTTAAATTAAAACACTATTTATAATTCGAACTCAAATTAGCTTTAATGCTTTCTTTCAACAATAAATTGACATTTGGACAATACTTTCACATAAATTAAACTTGGTTAAATTAACATAACCTTAATACACTTTGTAAACAACTTGGGCCACACCCCTAATTTTCAATAATAGCTCTTAATATACTTTAAGTTTGAAATTAGAGCTCACACATAAAGCGTGCTTACTCGATGAACATTAAAACCAGACTAAATTCCAAAATTTACCAATATAGTATCATTCTGCACATATAAATTTTAAAATGGACCAATGGAAAAGCCATCAAAAACATTTACAGCTGACTTTAAACTTTTTATTTTCAGAAACAAACTTCAGAATCACAATCC
>JABXWE010022553.1:0-14376 GCA_014611495.1 Limonius californicus
TTTCGATACACCCCCGCATTCCAAAGCGCATCAAAATCGGAGCAATACTTTCGGCTGTAGGAGCGTCACATACGTACATACGTACGTACATACCCACCCACAGACAGACATTTTTTAAAAACCACTTTTTTGGGTTCCTATAGACCCAAAACGGATATATCCGTTAAAATCTCGATTTCGAAAATTTTCATGATTTCAATACTTACCCTATACCTATAAGGTATGGGAAAGTAAAAATTGACTAAGTTAAAATAGTTTCTAAATATAAATAGGAACTATCTTATCAACAATTATTAAATCGTTGCAGAATTAGGTAATAACTTTCCAATCTGTCAGTTGTTTGTGAAATAGTGTGTATTCAACATATGGAGTGTTTAAAAAAATATTGATATTTAAAGGGCAAGCAATGTAATAATACAAGTCGAAAACTTATAATTTACATGCGTTCCCAAACCAATTCTGTTATAAATTATATTAAACATACCTCGAAGAGCTGTAGAATGTTGTAAACAGCGAAATACATTGCTACATATTATTAATGTTTTTACAGTTACTTATTAATTTAATTTCTATGTCACCAGGCACTGCTATGAAACGCCATTTCATATTTTTTCACGCATTACAACTTTGGGTAAGAAGTTACTTGCCATAATAAAATTCCTCCTTATAAAATTATTTTTTGTACATTGAATAGATTGATAACGTTTGTTCCTAAAATAGGAATATGTAACAATGAAATACATTTATGAGAGTAATTCGGAAATTAAGGGCTGTTGAGATAGTATGGGGTAATTAAAAATTGAATTGCTCAATGAATTGCACAGTGCGAGTCGCCGCGTGCCATTGGGCGTAATTATACACGAGCACGACTCCGGAGGTCAGCAATCCTCACCGTTTGTTCTCAATCGCCCTTTTCAGTTTTTTTTTTGTCTAGCCATACTTGTCTGAATTAATTGTCGTACCAAGTTCTAGGAAATCAACCAACAATGCGTCAGTAACCATAAGTTCTCTATCTGGAACGTTTGCTTGAACTTTTTGGCTGACTTTGGGAAAACTCGCAAACGCTTACTGTATTGATTCATGAGTGTTGCTTGGTTTCAACATTTCTGTACGAAATTCAAGTCTTGTTAGTCACAATGTGATTCAAGGGGGCCTGATCACAACGTCGACTAATCACAACATCGACTAATTACAACGTCGACCCAATATTTTGCATTTTTACAATGTCGACCGTGATCACAACGTCGACCGTGATCACACCGTCGACCATCACAACGTCGACTGTGATCATAATATCGACGGCGATTTTGTTATCATCGATCAATATTCATTTTCATGGTCTCAATAATGTTAGTTATCTGAAAATATTGAGATAATATAATTATTTTTTAATTATCAGTTAATTTGTTATCTCCGCTGTATTTTTAAATTGAAATAAAATAGATAGAGCAGCGGTTCTTAACATTTTGATTGTGGCGAACCCTTGTGTAAATATTACCAAATATGATAATCCAGAAAATTACATACTCTTCGACACTACCATTACAACATAAATTTCCAGATTGGTTTGGAGAGCAAGTTCATTTTTTACCATTGGTTAAAATTTACAGGTGTGCAAGGGAGGTACAAGTAGGGCAGTAAATTTGGTAATAGAAACGCGCAATTTTATTTGTAATACATCTCCAAAACTTCAAAAGCTTTTGAAAATAAATAGCAGTATTTATCAAAAAAAGCGGAGTTTTTTTTACAATATCTTCTCTTCACCCTTAATTCAATGCAAAAATTTAACAAATTTGTTTTTAATTAATTATTTATTTATTTTTTTAATATAATATTTACGTAATAAATTACATACTTATTAGTTATTTGTTTTATTACTTCATGCAACAAAGTAAGATAAATCTAATCTAGAAATAGGGGTTAAACAAAGAATATCAAAAATACTTGTGAGATACCAAATAATGATAGATCGAAAAACGAAATTAGCGTTACCTACTAAAATAATAACGGGTGCTATTGTTTTAGTAATCATTAATTTCGTAACGATTCAGGAATGTCAGTGCAGAGGCCATTCGTGGCTTTTGTTAACATCCGTCAACATCTTTGGTACCCATCTGGCATCAAAATTGTGGTACTATGGCCTGTTCGTAGCTATTTCATTCAATATCGTACGTGAAATTTCACGAAAATTTGCGAAATCGTGAAACGTCGATCTTCACAAATTTTCTTGTTTACTTTTTCCACAAGATCGTCATTGAGAACAGAAGGTCTCCCACTTCATTCCTCATCGTGCATATTTGGCGACCATCTCTGAAATTCTTACACAAATGTCTAACCTTCCTTCACTCGTTACGTCTGGACACAAGCACGGTAAAGTCACGTGTGATTAGCACATGAATCACAAAAGCACCCCACCCCCAAATACACCAAATTAACTACGCCCTTCATTCGGTTGACGACTAACTATACTATAGTATAAAGTATAAACTAAAATACGGAAAATACTGTTGTGTTTCACACTGTACCTTGTAAAAACACAATTTAAAGAATCCTATAACGAACAATTAAAAGTTTAATTATAATTAATATTATTTTGCTTACAAAATGTTCAATGTTCCTTGTTTGATACAGGTTTTAAACAATTTAAAGTGTTGAAACATACAACAGATATTGAGACTGGCTACGTAAATGGACATAAACTAATTATTATAAATACAAGACACAAATATAACATTTAATATTATGTTTTATAATTATATTTTATACTATTAACAAGAGGACAAAAATTTCAATATTAATTTTATTACAAACTCTTCATGAAATTTAATAAGTGATCGTAAAGAAGAGGGACGACGTCTCGTGCGAATAGAAAATCTCCATGGTTGAATTTATTATATTTTACAACGTAAATATCATATGATTTCACTTCTTCAGGTAAGCTAGCATTGAGGAATTCAACATTCTAAAATCAATCGATATGTTACTAACACCTTTCATTGTTTATATTTTAATAGTTTACTTCTTTAGTGGCTAGTAGATCATTTTCACCACGAACTAAATAAACTGGAACCTTTACCATGAATAAGTCGTACACTGGTGGTTCTAATTGCCCATACATTTTCATATTTTCTTTTACTCCGTAATCAAATTTTTCAAATTTACCGCTTCCTGCTATCAGTATTATCTGAGACAATATTTTCACGGATGTAGTGTCTGAACAATGTAGGAGTGTAATTGGGAGTGTTTCCTAGAAAATACATTAAATACAATACCCTGTTCTGAATTCAATGTACCTATCTTACTGGGTCGGTTTGCTCATAATCGAAACCCCAAGCGAGCATATCAATAAACTGGCACAAGTTCATTCACCAAGCGAAGGTGCAAGGCTAATAAGTATTTTTATTCTTTCCTGGGCAATATCAGGATAAACAGATGAATACATATAGGCAACAGTACTGCCTAAAGAGAAACCAATATAAATTATTCTCTGCTGTGTAACTTCATACACCAAATCCAACTGTGCTGGTAGGTCATAAATTCCCTCGTCACTAACATCATAGTCCCAAAATTTTGGATCCGTATCATTTAATTTCAAATGACTTCTGGAATACAGCGTCCCTCTAACATTACCCAACCACACATCATAGTCGGCATCCGCTAAAATAAAACCTGAAATAAAAGATTTTGTTACACGAGCAATATTCTTAAATGCCCCCTATCAATGACAAAACAGCCCCGTTCGTATCTCTACCCTTATTGATTATTTTTATTTGTGTGGTTAATTTTTTCATCCTAAGCGTTGGTAAACTTTCATTCGAATATAGCAATACTCATCATCATTGACAGCCTTTTCGTCCCACTGCCGGGCATCGGCCTCTTTTCTACCACGTGTTTCTCCTCAGCGCTAAGGTAGAAACACGGGGGACCTACAGTTTAACGGTGAATCCGAACGACAGAAATTCCAGAGAAAGCTTTTAGCATTAAGATCCCACGGTTGCAAGCCGGATTGGGAAATTTTGTATGGTGGGTTGCAGACAAGATTTTTATAAATCTGCGTAGTAGTGCGTAGGTTTCAAACCCAAACCAGAATCAACGTTTTACTCAGAAAGCGAGCGCTCTGCCAACTGAGCTGCCACCACACACACAGCAATACTACGTGCGATTAAGTTATGAACGACTTATTTTAAAATACAAATCAAACGTATGCAAGGACGCTACAATTTAGCTTCGAAGAAATCGACTTTTAAAGCGTTTTCCCCAAAAAAAAAAGAAACTTTCGGAAACCGCTGGCTACGCCTACGCTTTACTTGGTGATAAAATATCGTAAAAATAGTACTTAAACTGCGTCGATAGGCATCAATATGCCAATACTTTCTACAATACCCAAGCAAACGCCAAACGGTCGTTAGCCTATATTGTTTTGTAGAACGCACCCTTCTTCCTCGACAACAAACTTGACTATTTTAGATTATTAAAACAGGAAAATATATTACTTTGATACCAGAAATACTGTAACGAACAAAACACGATAATATTAATAAATTAAAAAAAACAAATAACAAAAATATACATAATGTTGACTTTGATGTATTAATGCCAGTTTCCCTAAGGATAAATATACTTATTTCTATTTGTGTACATCCGGTAATGTTTCGGCACATACTCTTCCAAATGGCAATGATAGCGCTCAATGAATTGGCGAAAGGTCCTTCAACCTTTGCTGTTTTTTCATATTATTTAATATTTTTGTGGTTCGAGCTGATCTGAAATTTTAGGCCGCTTCAACAACGATTTTCTTATTATCACAATATTTAGCTCGCCGCCATCAAAGTAGAAAATTACCCATGCTGGCATCCCCATTCGGTAGCTATTGCCTTGATCTACACGTTTTATAATAACAATCGTTTGCACAAAATACCATGGGGCTTCAAAATACCATTTTTAATGATATTAGGAACATTACAAAATATAATTTTAAATAGTTTTGACAACTAAAATTTAATTTCCCTGAGGGGAACTATGACAATAGCCGTTTATTTATGAACTGTATATGTTTTTTTCCAATATATTTTGAACTATAATTAATCGATATTATTTTAACCACCTTTGACGTCTTTAATAATAAATATTAGTATATCTTTTCATGTGACTACAAATACAATTTTCTGATTGTATAGAAGTAAAGAAGTAAATAATGTTGTTTATTCTTATGCTAAGGAACGCGAAAATAGGCTCGTTGGGGAACTTCTGTAGAGATGTTGAAATCACAACACCAACAGCACACAAAGTTTTATCTAAAGACTCCATAACCCCAATCGGGAATATGCTTAAACCGACAAGGGACTACACTAAGAGTGAAAGGGAAACACTGGAAACGCTAATCCAAGCGCATTTTCCTGGATCTCTAATGGCTGATATAGCATCACAGCCAGTGCCTAGCCACTTTTCAAGAAAACCTTCAACGGATGACTGGAAAGTTGCTAGAGAAATAATCAGCTACAATAAGGTACAATAGGCTGTAAAATCCTTCCTACCTTATAAATCGCTCGGACCTGATGGAATATTCTCTGCTCTACTGCAACAAGCAATCGACTTCCTGGTACCGCTTCTAGTACAAATCTTCCACTTATGCCGAGCGGGAAACTACCCCCCACTGGTGTAGAGGCCCACTAATGTCGCATACCCAGCCAAAAGCATACAGACCAATCACCCTAATGTCTTTCTGCTGAAAGACTATGGAAAAAACGGATAGACAGGCATACACGAGATGGGGCTATAAAAACCAATCCCCTCAATTGTAATCAACTTGCATATCAATGAGAAAAGTCATGTAAATCTGCGCTTCACAGCCTTGTCGGTAGGGTAGAAGCGTCAATAATCAACAAAGAAATAGCTCCAGCTATCTTCTTGGACATAGAGGGGGCATTTGATAACACCTCCTTTCAATCAATGATCTCTGCAACCCATAAACATGGCATCCACGACATCACAAACAGATGGATAAAAACCATGAAGGGCGCCAAATTCAGAGTTGACTGGGAGATGAAACTCTCAGGGTACATGCTGCCAAGGGCTGCCCACAAGGGGGAGATTTATCACCCCTTCTATGGAACCTGGTAGTAAACGAACTTCTACAGTCATCCTCGTAAAGGGCAAACACCCAGCTATCATGGCAAGAGATACAGCAGCATTTGACAACCTGACAATCTTTGGTGAAAGAATTCAGGATAGCCAGGAGGTCAAATATTTGGGCATCACCCTGGATGCAAAACGTACACCTGAATAACATTACAAACAAAGCGAAAATGGCCCTTATGATGGGCAGACGCATGTTTCGTAAAACATGGAGACTGAAACCAAAGATGGTCTAATGGTACCACACTGCGGTAGTTAGACCCATGATAATTTATGGCACCCTAGGGTGGTGGCCTAATGTTAAGCAACAGACCAGCATCACAAAACTAACGAGGATACAGAGACTGGCCTGTTTGTGTATATGTGGAGTCATGTGCAGCACTCCAAGTGCATTTGTGGAAGCCCTTCTTGGACTAATCCCTTCAGATATATATATATATATATATATAAAAGGGGAAACCTAGATTGGAGCACATGAATGAAATTCACCAGCAACTGACACACCAGCCAGGAACTATGTGAACACAAACGAATACAGAAAGCAGTGGCGGCTCGCCAAGTGATGTAGGTGAAGTGCCTTTTCACCTAAAATTTTCATTTAATTGCCAATATTTATTTAAATTACATAACAAATTCAAAAATAGGCATTACACCTATTAGGAGTCGTTTATTTATGGCATGCATACTCGTAGATACAATAAGCTTAGTGAAAACAAACACATTATATTTTTTCTGGTCCCCTTGTATTTAAAATTTAAATTTTAAGTCCAGTCCGTCGAGCGCGAACACAGTTACCATAGAAAATCTTACCTATCACATTCGCGCAATTGCAGTGAAGAGTCAGCCTCAAACGTATTTTAACCCTGCACTTATACTTCCGTTGTCATTGTAACGCTTACGTCAATATCTTGTCACGCCTATTAAAATTCACACACAAAAAAATAATACCAGAAATATTAGCGAAAAAGTCCAAACCCCTCTTCCTACTACGCCACTGATCTGTAGATGAATACTCAAATGATAATGTTAGCATCCCGGAGAACTCAATCGAAGATGGGCCGAGTTCCAATAAAATAAATTAATAGGCGCCACCGACTTGTAAACTTACTAACACAATCCTAGATATAAAAAATTAGAAAAGTCGGATTCTCTGGTCCAGCATTCACCTACCTTTTCTTTTGTAGTAGTTCTCTCTTTAATCTGATATTCAAGATTATCGTCGTAAATGAAAAGACAAATTGCAAATAAGTTAAATTTAATTCTCAACAAATAATCCACCATGAATCAGTTTTGGATATAAAATAAATAACGTTGGTGAAGTCAATTTTACGTAAATGGTAAACAATCACCCTACTGAAAGCAAAACTCACACAAACCCTAGGTAATTATTGCGTAACGAAAGCACATAAATAAAGAATAACTTAATAAGCAAAACGCATACCGCACGAAGAGATCTCCACGATTTGGCGAGCGATAAAATAAACAATATCATTAATTAAAACCAACTTGAACTACAAGACGCAATAATACACGACGGTTGGAGTACCCTGTATATCAAGAAACACGTAAAATTGCCGTACTATTACAAAATAATTATATAGTATTTAATCCCCCAATATCATAAATTTTATAATGTTTATGAAGTTTAATCATATACGAGTAATTATTTCTACGACATTGAAACAATTTATCAATACATAATCTAATAATTTCAGTTTAAAATACACTTCCCTTGACAGATGGTTTTTTATCTACGGAACGCAGGTCTACGGTACAGGCGACCTCGAACACAGACGGTCAGGGAAATCCAGATATCTTCGCTGCGAAGTGGCTCGGGATATTCGTGAAACGTAAATTTTTCTGATCGTTATCACTCCCAATTCCTATATGGACGGATTAATTACCCCACACTTCGTGCCTAAATTTTATTACAGTACAAAAGTTAATAAGCAGATCCAAGAGAATCGAACAAGACAATCGCTCGTGAAACAAAAACTCACCAGATGCTTTATATACTGGCGTGAACACTAGCTTCCTCAACTGTGGTATATTATATCGGAAAAACTTCCCGAGTTGATCACTTCCAATCGAAGACACAAAAACTCTTAAGTGGCGTAGATTTTTAGAATGGAATAACTTCCCTGTCATCAACGACTAATTTCAATCTTACGACACATAAATACCTCCAGAAAAAGAATCGTACTAGCTTGTACAACGGACTACCTACAACTGTCCTGTATCCAAAAATCTTCCCTCAAAATTTGAAACTTGGACTCGCCCAAAATTCTACAGGTCGACCAACTTCGAAATATTGAACTTTACTAAAAGCGGAAATATCACCAGACGCAAAACGGATTGCTTCAAACTACGCGTAAGAATCGTTACAAGGGTCAATTCGATGGTTGAAAATAAAATACCAGAGGTTCTCTAAATATTCCCAAACTAGGCGATTAGAGGAAATGCTACAAATTCTGAACGCTGACATATACGAAAAAAGGTTACTAAATAGTTATTTTTATAACAAGTGCCGAAAACAATTCATTACATACAAGTGCAGAATTTGATTGATTGAGGAAATCTGCACGAGTATATGGAATTGTTTTCGGCACGTGATATAAACAACATTTTACCTACAACTGTTCACTGAAAAAATTATTATAATGTGATTAAAATTCATAAAAAATTGATACTATCCCGTCAAATCGTCATTTTACGACGTTGCTAAGCGCGTTGCTAGGGTTTGTTGATTGCTTCATTGTTCTTGGGCGCCATTAAAAGAAACGCATTATTAATTCATTTCTGTAATTCAATTTGACATTTCTGTAAACAAAAAACACATGTGTTTTTTGGAAACCGCGAAAGCACAAGTGCGTTAAACGTCTCCTTCCCAACCGTTGCCAAGGCTATTTTAGTTACGTAATAATAATAATAAAATCAAACAGTTGTAGGTAAATGGTTTTTAGACAGTAGTTCGTAAATATTATTTAATATCACTCAGCTCATAGTAATTTTTTTGAATAAAGAATTAAAACATACACGTTGATCGCAGATAGCATGGTCTCTATGCCTGTTATCTAAATCAGAACATAATAGAAATAAAAAATAGTCACTATTTTTGGGTATAACACAAACAAAATAATTATGGGAAGCCAGCCACTCTTGATGACTTTTCTTATAACAACATCATTATAACTTGTAAACGCCGAAGTGTAAAACAGAAGCTAAAATATAATATAGAATCTACTTAGTATTGGATGAAAAATCAAGGTTAAATTATAGTTTAAAAAATAGTCATATATGGAATGATGTTATCGTTATGTAAGACTTGTTTAGTAAATTAACTCATGTTTCTACCAGCTAATTTACGAAACTTAGAACGAATTGATAAACATTTAGAACAGACTTCGCTAAATGTTTTAAAACAGCAAGTTTAAAAAATGATAAATACTAAACTAAAACAAAATTCTTAATACTTACCCATTGACTAAATTTCTGCTAAAATTTACTCTAGATTCGAATGAGCAAATGAATGTGGGAAAATGATTTTGACATACAAAGGTGCTTTGTTAAAAAAGAAAGACGACGTGTTTTAGGATTTTTACAAGAAAATCATTCGCACGCATACCAATAACATATTTTATTATTGTTGATTTGAGTGTCCTGCAATTCGGTATAAGTAGTTGGTGGTAAGTCTACGAATTTCTTCCTGTACTAATGCAATGCCTGAGTCATCGTTCAAAGTTTTGTTGCTGTAACCATGGGGCGTTGAATATCATCCTTAGGATTTTTGATTGGACTCTTTGCAGTATTTTTGTATTTGAGGGCTTCGCGCATCCCCACAGCTGGACTCCATACGTCCAGATATGTTTTAATATAGATTTATATAATAATAATTTGTTTTCTGTAGCCAGTTTCGATTTGCGTCCAAGGTGCCAATGCATTTGCTTCAGTTTTAGGTTGATCTGAGTTTTCTTTGCCGTTATGTGTTGCTTCCAGGTTAGTCTTCTATTCATTGTCAATCCTAGGTATTTTACTTGGTTTGTAACTGACAATTGAGTATTGTTAGTTGATACTGGTGGGCAGTCTGTTTGTTTATATGTAAAGGTGATTTAGGCTGATTTGGTTTGATTGACTTGCACTCGCCAGATGTGAAGCCAGTCTTGAAGTTGGTTAAGGTGAGTTTGTAACTTTTCGGTAGCAGTTTGTGGGTCCTTATCTACAGCGACGATTGCTGTGTCGTCAGCAAATGTGGCGATTGTGGTGTTATTCGTGATGGGGATGTCATCCGTGAAGATGAGATAGAGAAGGGGTCCCATAACACTTCCTTGGGGTACACTTGATTTAATTGGATGGTATGAGGAAGTCTCGAGGTTATATTTGGTTTGGAAATAGCGATCGCTTAGGTAGGATTTAAGTAAAATGTAATAAGGGACTGGAAGATTGCGCTTGATTTTGTATAGGATACCGTCATGCCATGATCGAACGCCTGTTGTATATCCAGGAAGGCAGCTGCGCATAGTTTCTTTTCTTCTAGACTTGTGAGAATGATGTTAACGATTCTATGGCTTTGTTGAGTGGTGGAGTGATGTTCGCGGAAGCCAAACTGATGTGAGGGTATTATTTCGTCCAGGTTATCGTCTTTGTTAAGTCTTTTTAGCAACAGTCTCTCAAATATTTTAGACATGATTAGTAGAAGGCTTATAGGCCGATAAGATGTAACACTATTTGGCGGCTGCTTTTAGTTGTCTTGTGAGCTTATTGTACTCGATTTTATCTGTTCGGTTTCGGCTCCTTTGCCATCTGCATCTGGCTCTCCTTTTTTCTGCATCCAATTCTCTGATAAATGACGGAGTGTAACTACTAGATTCCACTCCTGAGGGCTCGGGTGGTATAGATTTCCATGCTGCTCTTTGTATTACCCTGTTAAAAAGTCGACTGCGGTGGCAATATCTTCAGGTTCTTGTAATTTGATGGAGAGGTTAATGTGGTCTTCGATGAAACTACGAAACGAGGCCCAATCCGTTCTTGGCGAGCTTAGTTTGGGGGGTTTGCTTCGACTAATTATATGTGTACTTAAGGTTACTATTATGGGTGTATGGTTGGATAAGTGGTCCCAATTTGCTTCAATGGTAGTATAGTTTGTGGCTATATTCTTTAGAACGAAGAAATCTAGTGGGTCTGGTATCTTGTGTGTGTCCGTAGGCCAGTATGTTGGTTGCCCAGTAGATAAATAAGAACAATTGTGGTTTACGATCGCCTGTTGCAAATGTCTACCTTTCGTAGTGGTTAACCTTGATCCCCAGTTAGTGTTTTTGGCGTTCCAATCTCCGCCGATTAGGATTTTTCCACCTAGTTGCTGTACCAGCAATATATGGCAATTTAAAAATTTTAAACTGAAGTAACAATTATGTGCGTTAAAAATGAAAATACAATACATAATGTTTGTTGTACTAATATCTGTTTATTTTTATTTCTATTTTAAGACTCTTTGCTTTTGTATGTTATGTGTGCAGCAATCTCAGTAATGACTTACATTAAAATAATTTCATATGTGCAGCGGTTGCAATACCTTCTAGTAGTAGGGTTATTCCCAGTGCGTGTACATGTAAAGGTATATAAATATCATATCAGCAAACTTCTGTGTTCTAAGTTATACTATTTACTGTAAAATCGTCGTGTGCTTGAAAGTCCTGTTTCTTCCAGTAGAATCTTTATTGCTGGTTGCTATTCCTCAAAACCATAAAGAACGAATATGAAGCTCGCAAAATCTGTTAGAAAATATTTATTATAAGAATCAAATACAATCAGAAAATCAGCGTAGTAATACAATTTGTTGTATTGTACTAACCCAAGCAAAAGTAACTAAAGTGGTTTCAATGAAGTTTCCAGCCTTAATTTTTAACGGCTTCTGACTTCGTCTTATAATCATAACTAAAGCTTTTTGGAATCTTGGATCAGTTCCTACCAGAGTTGATTCATATGCAGCTAATCCAACGATTTCACTTTCATGAGCTACTTGCTCTCCCCAGTAACACATTAGCAGCGGCAGAATGATCACTGTGGCGCCTTCTCCTATCAGCTTATAGGTACTAATGTCATGTAGAGACAGCTGAAATTCAAATTTCTATCAGTTGCGATACATTGTTAAATGTAACATATATACAAAATAGAACGTACCGAGTCAACCCTAGGCATACATCCATTAATAACATTCTAAAAACAACAATGTAATCGAAGGGACAATGTAATAGTACCTGTATTAGTTTGGGCTCATAATAGCTTTACGGGACAGGGGAACGGCGACCAAGAGGGGACCATTCGTACTATTACCCAAAAACCGCTAGAATGAAGGAGGGGCGGGGGTAGGATGGAAAGTGGGGGAAAATGACCAAAGTACAGGCTGCAAAGGAAAGGAGAGAAGAATGGGAGAAAGCAAAGGGGGACTAGGAGGAGGGGGCCTAGGGGGAGGAGTAGCAAACGGATAAAATGCAAGAAGAAAGGGAAATAATGAAAGGAAAAGAGGAAAGGGAATAAGGACAAACAAATATAATGAGATAAGAAAGTGGTTGATGGGAACAGGAGGAGATGGAAACGAAAGACGGGGAGAAAAGAAGTGACCAAAAGAGCAAGAAAGTATGAGCGAAAATGAAAGAAAAGATTTGGAAAAAAGGAAGGGCGACTATAGAAAGGGCGGGTAGAAGGGAATCGCAGTTGTAATTTATAGATGCGAATGCCGTTAGATACGAAGGATGCAAACACTTTTCAGCTCTTTAAAGAGAGCAGGCTACTTGTGGGGACGAGTCGGAAATTCCCATTAGCGCGTTTCCTCCGTTCCCCAAACACTGCGCTACAATCGGCGTCTTGAAAATTCCAATTTCGTGTTTTGTACAGAGACGTTCGCGAACGGGCGGCCGGTATCCCATTATATTGTACCGACATATGTTTAGGGCGTACGTGGAAAGGCGGACCAACCCCGTTGCCATACCAACCGATCGGCAAGGATCCGGTCGCAACCCTGCGATAATTTCATTCTGAGATTCTGTCCGTCCAAAAGATTTCAGGATGGGGTCTCACTTCTACCACCTTATAGAACTAGGAAATCGCTTGCAGCGGCCCAAGCTCACCTCATCAGGTGGCGCTGTTCCGGAGTTAGGGCCTTTAATAGAAAATACTTTTGCGCCTTCTGGCGGCGGACTGCATAACCCCATCGGAACGGTACCTCACAACCAAGTAGTATTCGCGACGATCTTTTCAACGACGGAAGGCCAATTTCTCTAGCTCGTCTCTACTTTGGAAAATATAAGTCTGGGAACATTTTAGATTTTTCCAAAAAACGCTTTTCGGCCACCGGCGATAAACGAAACGGGATGTCGGGATAGTGTTTCACTTTCTGCAAGCGCGTCGAGGGCACGTGCTGCTACCGTTCTCCCTTCTAAAAATGAGTCCTCGAAGTTTGAAAGCCGCGGTATTTTGATCCAGGCGTTTTGGCATTTTTCACCACGGTCATTTACCACAGCTACGCTCATAAGCAAAGTTATAGACGAAGGATAGCTCTATCGAGCTGCGCAAACAACAGGCGGCTACATTAATCAAAAACTCGGGGACGGTTTCCCAAATACGGTGAATTAAGATACTTTCTTTGGCAAGTTCGGGTTGGCGCTAAATATTTACGGCGCTTCGTTTTCCATGTAGGTCATTAGCTAGGGCGATTCGCTACCCGGCAAAAAAATTTATATGGATCGGTCGACATATGGCCGTGTAATTAGCCATCAAAAGCGACTAGTGAGCCCGCTAGCTAGCGAGCCAATTTATACGCGCTTTCCCCAGTTGGCGGACCAACCAACCAACCCCGAGTGTGAACCGGTTCGGTTGGAAAGCAAAAGAACGGGTTTTGCCGGAAGAATTTTAGAACGTACCTTGGAGGCCGTAGCCGTAGCACGTCAGACACCGCCAGGCGCGCTCCCCTGATTCAGTTACGGACTAACATATATCCAAAAGAGAATAAGTGGACGCGACTGCCTCCCTGGACTTTCCCATACTGGAAACTGTTCATATCATCTTTATTCAACAGTAGAGTTATTTTCCTCAAAACGGTTGTTCAAGTGCTATCCTAAATCCTTGCCTCGTAACGAACAGACTTACAAGGTTTGTAAGAAGTCCCGCCAAATATCTGCGGTGCCCCTTAATTTCCTTTTAATATGCAACCAGGCATACTTCATTCTCTACTATATACGTCGCGCG
>JABXWE010022554.1:0-22165 GCA_014611495.1 Limonius californicus
TTTCTTTTATTATTTTTTGCCAAAATAAAGTTTTAAATAAATTAATAAGAAAGAACAGTTAAAGTTGATTATTCATTTATTTTCAAAGCCAACTTAACCAACCAAAATTAATTACGAATATCTTTAACTAGTTTTTAATATTTTTACTAAACAAATATTTCACCATTTTAAACTGATACGTCATTGTGTGACATATCAATGTATTGCAAATTTTACGACGAATAAGATTATAACAAAAACGGAGGTAGTTTTATTTAAAACAAAAAGTGGATATCCGTTCTGGATAAATCGGAAGTGCTTAAAGCTGTGCATTTAGAGGTTATCTCTTAAAAGTTAAAAAAAATAGGGTTTAAAATAAAAAGTCACATGCTGTTACTATCTCGTGGTTACCCGGTATGTCGATTTTAATGGGAAATTTGTCCCAGACTCCAATTTGAGTTTAATATTTAATCAACACGGTCGAGGTACCATATCTGTCATAAATTAGTTATTAGGAAAATCATTATTTCCCGATATTCGTTAGTTCTAAGCATGTAATGATGAATAATGTTTAGTACAGTTTAATCATTCGTTTATAAAATCACAACAAAAGAAATAAAAATAGAACAAACAAACAACTACGAAATGCAAAATGTATAAACAGGTTTTCGTGAAGTTTCTTTTTCCACTGAATTAAATTTAATGTAGTATAGCTTTGAAGTCATTTAAAGTGTAGAGTCTTTGTTAGAAACATAGTAAAGGTATACTACATTTTCTTGGTATTAGAAAAGGGGAATTAAGAAGAAACATGTTAACAACTCTTAGAAATAGTGTTCCGAATATAGATTCTAATTTAAATACTAATAAATTATTAGTAGTAATATTATAAAAAGGGAGTATGCTTCTTGAAATACTTAAGTATTGTGCTCTATGTAATTTTCACGAAATCCGAAGAGCAATTATTATTAAACGCCAAAATGATATTATTTGCAGAACAAATTCTAGTGAATAACTGACGATTCTACATATATATTTTCAGTATTGTATAAAGTACTGCATGCTTACGAGATTTTCGGATGTTAAATGCTGCTAAAATAGCATTGAAGGATACTAACACAACTGAAAGTTCTCCTTAAAATTGTTCTTTTATAATCATGATTTAGTGATTTATCTTGTTGATCTACTTTTGATTTACATGTAATAGTTCAAGAGCAATAATGATTTAAAGTGATACAATGGATACCACGATAAGTGGACACATTTATTTCTGTTACAAAGTGATGAAATACAGTACGATAACAAATATAAGTAAATAGGAAGTGGCTGTGATTCTGACTTTGAAGTCGGCACTGCTTTATTTCTTTCCTAATCTGTTCCTCTTTTTACATTACGGTGTCGGTGTTACCATTCATACTCTCTTCTGAGTCGTTTCCTTCATTACTGAAGATTCGTGATCCATGAGCATTCTCTTGTGATTTCTCTCCAAGCGTTTCGGTCTTGCGTTTTTTCGATGGCTCCTTTGATTGAGTTATTTGTAAGCTGTTTTATATGGTCAATCCATCTCAAGGGTAATCGACCCGTGGCTGTTTTTCCGTCAACCTTGCCTTGGACGATTAATTTTTCTAATCCAATGTCATTTGTTCTGGAAACATGGCCGAAGTAAAATAGAATACGTCTGCGGCATTCGTTGGATAGCCTTTCAGTGATCTTAAGTTCATTAAGTATTGAGACATTGGTTCTTCTAGCCGTCCAGGGTATTCGGAGCATGCGCCTCCAACACCACATCTCAAAAGCGTCTATTCTATTTCTATCCGAGGCGCTTAGCGTCCATGTTTCGGCTCCATAAAGAAAGATGGGATGTATTAGTGAGCGCACTAGCTTCATTTTGGTGTTCCTAGTTATTTGTCTGTCTTTCAATACCTTTTCCAAATTTGTTATGGCGTTACGTGCTATAGATATTTGCCTTCTTATTTCTTTTTGCAGCCGCCTTTAGAGCATTGAGTGATCCTAAGAATACGAACTCCTCCACTCGTTGTATGTTAGGCATGCGATTTTCTGACTGCGCTAAGTTGCCCCTATCGACTATCATTAGTTTTGTTTTCCCTATGTTTATTCTAGGGATCTGCTTTCATTTATTATTCCCTGCACAAGTTCTTCCAATTTTAGTTCGCTTGCTGCTAATAGTGTGTTGTCATCCGCGTATCTTAAATTGGTAATGTTTATCCGCCGACAGAGATTCCCCCTTCAAAGTTCTCTAGACTCTTCCTTATAGCGTATTCGCCATATATATTGAACAGCCTTGGGGAGAGTATGCATTCCTGCCGGAAGCCTTTTTGGATTTTAAAAGGCTTTGAGGTGTGATTTTCCAGTCTTACAACTGCTTTTGAGTTCTTGTATAGATTTTGGATCAGCAGGATTAGATGCTCGGGGATAACTATTTCACTCAAGACCATCCAAAGCTGTTTCCATTCAACGTTATCGAAGGCCTTTGAGTAGTCGATGAAGCATAGGAAAAGGGGGGATATTAAATTCTTGAGCTGTGTCAATTATTTGTCGCATGTTGAAAATTTGGTCACTTGTCCCACTTCCACTTACGAATCCAGCCTGTTGTTCCGGTGATATTTGATATCCTAAGTATCTTGAAGCCGTTTGTCTATTATTTTGAGTAGTATTTTGCTGGCATGGGGAATTAGGGATATTGTTCTGTAATTCTGACATTGTTGTGTTGAGCCCTTCTTATTTTTTTTTTAATTGACTCCATGAATTATGTGCAGTCTGTCCTAACAGACAATAGGTAAATGTTATGTATAAGAAATTTACATAGGTGAGATTGACCCAGTGGTCAGTCTCTTCAATTTAGTTAACATTATTTACAGTTTAATGTTATTGTTATGACTACATGGATTTAACTTACGCTGCACTACACGCTTTGGGGTGGTCTAGCGGATCAAACCGTCTCAGTATTTTAACCCGCTGCATAATGAGGAGGTCCGTGGCAAGGGCGTTAGGGTGGTCGCTGAGGTGATTCTGATATCGTGTACTCTGGAAGGCGATTTCTTCTTTGATGGTAGGTATTTCTAGGTCTCGATGTATGACACGATTCGGTACAAACCAGGGTGCATTACAAATAGCTCACAACATTTTCGACTGTTAACGCTGTATTTTAAGGATGTTGGAGGCACTAGCCGAACCCCATATCGGGATGCCATATGTCCAGGCTGGCTTTATTATGACCTTGTACAGGAGGAGTTTATTTGACAAACTTGGGTGAGATTTTCTGCTAAATAACAAATACATCTTTCGATAGATCAGACCTAGTTGAAGTCGTTTTTGCCCATATGTGTTTGGACCACGTTGGGCGCCTGTCTAGGTGAAGGCCGAGGTATTTCACATCTTCTTTTTGTGTGAGAGAGGTGTCGTTTAACTTCACCTCAGGGCATATTCCTTTTTTAGAGAGAAGGTTATGTGGGTCGATTTAGTACTGTTGGCTTTGATACGCCATAATTTCAACCATTTCTCAACCTTATTAAGATGTCCTTGTAGGAATTCAGAAGCAAGGACTCGATCTTGGTTTGAGGCCATTAAGGCCGTATCACCGGCAAAAGTAGCGATCTCCGTGTTTCTAGTTATTGGAAGGTCGGCCGTGAATAGGAGATACAAAATGAGGCCGAGCACACTGCCCTGTGGTACTCCAGATTTTATAGGAACTAGGGATGTGCGAGAATCGCCGTGTTTCACTAGGAAGCATCTATCTTTCAGGTAGGACTGCAATACCTTGCAGAGGGGGTGGGGTAAATTGTTCTTGATCTTATAAATAAGACCTTCATGCCAGACCTTGTCAAATGCCTGAGAGATGTCAAGGAAGGCCCTTCTTATGGAATGGAATGAAAATTGATTAGGTTCACTCCTTGGGCCATTGTCCGGTTTTCGAAATCGTGTTGCATAAATGGTGCAGTACTGTTATTCCCTCTTCTCACAAGGCTTTTAACATTTCTACAGTGATATTGTCCGGTCCCGGGATTTTGTTTGTCTTTAAACTGTTAATGGCATCTTCTACTTCAGACCTTAGTAATTCCGGCTCAGTTTGTAAGTCTTCAATGTTGTTGTCATCTCTTATATCTTCGTTTGTTATTATAAAGATCTTTACAGTATGTTCTCCATCTATCTATTATTTCGTCTTTATGCCACAATAGTTTACCGTCACTGTCTTGTATAGTCCGGGTTTTAGGTTTAAATTTTCTGGATACAAGCCTTATTTTTTTGTGGAGAACTCATTTGAGTTCTGATGTTTCTCAATTTCTTTACATATACCTTTATGTAGTCGTTCTTGTCACGTCTACATTTTCTTTGTATTTCTCTGTTTAAAAGCCCTTTATTATTTACTTTTCTATTGTGTTTAATGTTTCCTGTGTGGTCCAATGTTTGTGACTAGTCTCCACTTTACATACTGTATTTTGAGTGCAGTGTTTTATAACGTTTTAATTTTTATCGAATGTTTCCCTTGGTTTAATGTGTGCCTTTAATTCTGTTAGTATTGATTTCATGTTATTTCGTAGGCGTTCAATTGTGCTATTTGATGGTTTACTTTTAACGGGTAATGTTTTGGGTGTTTTCAGTTTTATCTTGCAGTCTGCTACTAACAACTGATGGTCCGAGCCGCACTCAGCCCCTGGAAATGTTCTGGTGTTTAATATGGATGCTCTCCATCGTGCATTAATCATGATGTAATCGATTTGGTTTCTGAAGCGATCCCCCGGCGATTTTCAGGTGTACAATCTGCTAATATGCTGTCTAAAGCAAGTGTTTAGGATCGTAAGGTTTTTCTCCTGACAGAACTGTAATAGACGATCACCCCGCTCATTCCTTACGCCAATACCGAACTTTCCAACAATATTTCTAGAGTGGTGTTTGTCTTTCGTTTCTCCCACCTTTGCGTTTATATATTTCTTCGATAGTCTGTTCTAAAGTACCGTAAAATTCTTCTATTTCATCATCCGTTGATTGAGATGTTGGTGCATAGATTACATTTGGATTACACGGTGGTGATTTGATCTTAATTACTATTATCTTATTGTTAATAGTTTTATATCCCGTTACACATCCGATCAAAAATTTGGGGACTATGAAGGCTACCCCCTTTTCACTTTTATCACCGCCGGAGAAATAAATTGTGTTGCCAGAACTTGTAGTGAAATGACCTGCACCTTTACAATGTGTTTCGCTTATTCCAAGTACGGCAAGATTGTGGGTTTTCATCTCATTTTCTACTATGTGTAGTTATGCAAAACGTCCCTGAGTTTCCAGGTGCCAAATTTTGATGTTCTTCTGCTCTTGTAGTTGACTGCATTTAAACCGGTCCCTCTTGGACATCTGAATGGGGAACCATCATCATTCATACAACCGAGATTAATTGGAGGTATATAAATTAATTCCATTTCACTGCATTCACTAGCCATATTTCACTATTTTTATTAATTGTATGTATGGTATTGCGTGTGGCCTCTTGTTACTTCTCCTGGTCAGCCTAACGTCGAATGGTTATCCACCTCGGTACCCCAAGCCCCTAAGATTTACAGGAAAATGTTCTGCTTCTCCCGGGATTGGATTATAAGAATTTGTCACAAACCGAGATACACACCTTATAACCTCTATGTTAGTAAATACACTTACCATTATTCCTTAATCTTAGTCAAATAGATAATACATAAATAGAAGAAATAAGAGGCATTAGATGTATTTTATTATGGAAAATTTATATTATTTTCTTGTGGTACTATTGTAATACATGTTGGGCATACAATTTCATTTTTTCTTAGGAACACGTAATAACTTACTCATATCACAAAACTCTTAACTCTAAACTATCACAATTTGTTACTTAATTAAAAATATGTTTGTTTAACGCTAATTTATCTAGCTGTAAAATATTTCATAATTACTGCCAGTAGTGTCCACAAAATGAGACTATGAAAACCAACATTGTGAGTGCTTGCAGAACTGGTACAGTCAGAGTGACCAGTGAACCAGTTTTTAATTTTCGTTGGAATACTGTTTTCCGTTTCGTTGCATCCGGTATAATAGGTGTGATAATCAGGTACGTAGTTACCACATGTTGGAAAGTTTGGTGGAACTGGTAGCATATCTTTGTGGTCACCAACTTTAAATACCAAAGCCATTCCTACTTCAATATGAAACTCTATATGGCAGTGAAATAACCAGTAACCTAAAGGAGAAAAATTGCAAATTAAAAAAGTATATTCACAAAATGGTGTTAACGACAAAGGTAAGAACGAAAGAAATACACGAAAATAAAACAAAACATCCGTTAAATCGAAAAATCGCGGAATGGTAAAGATCCGGACTTAGTTGTGAAAGTGACAATGAGTTATGAATTGAAGTTTAGCATACCCGGATTCGAAGCATGAAGTCTTAACACTGTGTACCCTCCATCCGGAACAGTTACTGTATCCTTCTTGGGAGGATTTACAAGGTTTCGTTTAATGACTCCCTCTTCGTCCATTCGTCGAATTTCTTCTTCTGTTACATTTTTTCCTACTCTTTCCATGCTTACAACCCTGAACGTATGTCCGTGAAGATGAAAAGGATGATTTGCATCGAAAGCAAATCCCTTGTCTATGAGTATTAATTCTACTACGGAATTTAATGGAACCTGGAAAAAATCTTGATAGAATTTAACTAGAAAAAGAAGTTTAACATTCACCTGCAGCACATGTGTGCATTCACAATACTCCCTAGTACAGCTCTGGTTGATAGTTGACCTATTACAGAATACGTTGGTATCTACCTGGTCTCTTCCTGGTAATAAGGGAAAAGAGAAAAGTTTCATCGAGATATGGTTTAGTTGAGGAGTCAGAAGTTGCTGTTTTCGGTCACTAACTGCAATTATTACCGTTTGAAATATGTATTTTCCTTTCAGATATTAGTGATTTATACCATTATGGAAGCCGTATACGCCCGGCATATGAAAATGAGGATTATCCAGTTTATAAAAATCATAAGATATGAAAAACTTCAAATCTGGAGTCTGTTTCAAACTTATGTCCCATTTATCGAGTGATTGCAATTCGACGACACTCACAGAATTATTTTCACCGGAACCTTTATTGAGAGCGTTAACTTGCTAGAATAAAAATATTCAAGTCAGTGAACACAAAAGTTTTTCATTTAAAAATGACATTTGAAAATATCATATGACCATAAACCAACGGAAATAAATCAAATGTTAGAAAAAATACCCCGCAAGATAGAAAGTGTAACAAGAAACGTACCAATCCCTCTTTATGTGATTGTTTATAATCAGGATCTCCTTCAGGATACTCAAAATCAGACGCTCCTTTATACTGTAAAACAGCAGATTGATGCGCACTTTTAAATCTTTCATCACAATCCATGAGCCCCCTAAATCTCATCCAATACAATCCAGGCGATTGATCCGCATTGACAATGAAATCAAATCTTTCGCCAGCGTACGTAACAACAGATTCCGCTAAAAATATTCAAACTAATATTTGTAATAAATTTTCATAATGTATTCATAAAATACCTTTAACTGGAGCAAAGTCATTTCCATCGCTACTTATCACCGTGATTGTGTGGTTGTCTATAGAAACTTCAATGGGACAATTTAGAAATTCAGCATTTATCACTCTAAACCTGTAGCGATAGCCCTGTATAAAGCAATAATTGTCAACAAGTTCGTACAAAAACTATAAAGACCCTACCCTTTCCACAACAAATCTGGCGGTTGGTGAATACAAAGTTGTATTCGTTTCTGCATCAAACTGCTTAAATCTTCCTAAACCATTGACCAGCAACGTTTCAGGTTTGTTATCGCCATTGCTATGATGATGTGCTACAAACTTGGCCATTCCAATTTCTGGACCCCAATCAAGGATAATCATGGCATGCGAGGAAAGATCATAGTCATATAAATCACAATGAGGGTCCTGCTCCTCCGGAACTCGAACAATAAACGCTCCAAAGGCTCCATCTGCACGCTGAAATCCTATAAAGAAGAATGAAAAATCTTTTCCACTAGAAGTGACATTTAAACTTACCAGAATGCGAATGCCAGAAGTGAGTACCGGGATGAACTGCTTTAAAGTGGTACCGAAATGTGCTTGCAGGTGGAATGGGACATTGACTGATGAAAGGTACGCCGTCCATATAAGGAGTATCCCGTTGATGGTGACCATGCCAGTGGATCGTGGTGCTTTCCCCAAAAAGTAAATTTTCTACGTCTACGACGATTTCGTCACCTAGGCAAACCTGGAAGAAAAACTTTATTTTAGTGTGCGTACTTTGTAAGCATGCTAAAAATATAAAACCGCAATTTATCTACTTTATAATTTTTGAAACACCATATAAACTTTTTAGTGTCCTAATAGCAGAATTTAGTTTGAATTGATATTTTGCCATTTTCATAATTAGGATTAGTAAAAAGTTTGGAAATATCCCTGTCTCCATTATGCCTACCGCAGATAATATGTGCTTTAAGGAAAGATGCAATACTGGAAAGACTTTTGTGTATATCTGTATATACCATGCTTATTACTACAACTGGAAAGTATAGAAAATACTGAAGCATTTATATTATGTTCGGTGATAAATTTTCCTGCTAACAGTCACCATATGTGGTAAGATAACATTTTTCGCATTACAGTTTATCCATTTATTTAAAATCACAAACGATGAATTTAATTTAATATTTAGAAAAATGGAGATAATCAATATGTAGATGTACACGCTTGCAAGTACTTCAGCTTTGAGAGCCTTGCTTACAAGTTCTAAAATTTTCTGTTTTTGTCAGAGTACGAAACTTCTTTTTTGTTTCTAAAAATGCATTATTTTTAATATTTTAATCTACATGACTGAACTATTTAACGAATCGAATTTAAGCAAAATGGACTGTTTAATTATAACTAGGAAATAGTTCATAGTTGCAGAAATAGTAACTACACGGCTCTTCTACAGAATAGAACAGTCAATTGATAACAAGCCCTTCGTGCTTTAAGCCTAAAAAGAAAAAGTAAACATACGCTGTAAGGTTTGAATATTTAAAATCGTTATTTTACCCGATTCATTCTTGTTAACCATAAGTTGTTATAATTTGCAGTTATGTAGCATTAGAAATAACAATGAACTAAGAAAAACTATTATCGTTCTGCATGTTTGATACAAATTTTTTGAATAGGTACATATGTTTCAAATTAAGAAAAATATTAGCTTGCCATATATGATAATTTTGAGTTGAAGCTTCTATCGAGAACAATAAATGCAACTATATAGTATTTTCCATGTAGCTTCTATGTTCCAGATTCAATAATAAAAATTCTATAAAAAGATGCTAAAATTTGAATAAGAAACTTCTAGAGAAAGGCATAAATACCGACAGTAAGAGTGCAGGGAAAGGTAGCAAAACAAAATATAGTAAACAAAAGGGGACACTACAAAACACAATAAAATCTAAACTTAATAAATATAAACACGTATACAAACATGTTCTTTGTTGACTTCTTGGATATCGTTATAAATATTAAACAAATGCAAAATAATTTAGATGGATAATTTATTGAAATTTTTTATTTGTGTTATTGTCGAAAACTCTGTTATGCATCCTAGATTGTTTACACTTACACATGTAGAAAGTCGAACATACCGAAATTAAGTTGTATTCTACTATTTCAATCGCAATAGTGTGTTGTTTGTGTGATTAATGGTGGGGCTCTACATCCCATGAAGGAGTTTAGCTTGCAAAACGGAAGGTCAGATCTCCCGTAAGCTTGCCGTCACACCCGGTTGTAGCATGCCAAATTCACGACACGTGGTGATGTGACGGGCATCACGCATTAGGCAACCGCATTATTACCCGTTGTTCATTCGGACGCACGTATCCAATTATTTAAAGTGATTGGGTAAGCCGCCCGTTAGACATCGAGTCGGGAATTTGAACATAAGACAAAAATTCCAGAATATTTGTACGTATCGAGTCAGTTTCGATATCTATTTGTTGAAGAAATTTGGGTTCTGCGCTGATTACTGGAAGGTAGCCCACTGCGATTTGTTATTCCCTTATGTTTTTTAAACAGACTTCCGGGAATAACTTCCACACCAAAACAATGATTGATTAGCAGTAGTGCATACTTAATCTTTAATAACATTTAGATTTAGGCTGGGAAGCATCCATTGGACTAATGTTTATAATACCAGTCCTACTGTATTATTATTAAAGCAAAGTGTACTGATTCTAATATTTAGAACTCCATTATAGCTCACTCCCAAAAACAAAACGTTATAAAATAAGTACGGTCTAAAAAATGCAGGGAAGTACAATTTTTGTACAAAGTGTAGGTATTTTACAAAATAGTGGGATTCATCATGTTCTGTGATAATATTGAACGTGTGATTGCTTTATGTTATGTTTTGACATACTAATTTTTATTAATAGTATACATATGTTTATTTTGATAAGCGTGAACTATTATGTTTAGTGCTTTTAAAAAGCTTTGAAGAATTGCTTCCATGGATCAAAATAAATGTTTGGTTCATTTTTTAAGTTTTTCTTCATTGTATTCATATTTATTTTTAATAATATTCCAGCCAGGATTCTCTAGACGTAAAGCCATTTTATTTAAACAATATTTTAGAAATTCGTAGGAAGGAATAATTACTTTTTTCAAAAAAGTAAATTCATGTCCCAAAAATTACGAAGATCAAAAATTTACAATATGACTAATTTATAGAGTCTAAAATAAGTAACAAATCGGTTTTTACAATACAGAAGTAAACTGCACAACGACGAATTTAATTTCATTTTTATATCTAGTAAGTATAGCTTTCGCGATGATGAAAATACATCATTTTTCAATTTAATCGGTGTTTTATCTATACAATAATAATCAGTAATAAATACACATTTTACATAAATGTATTACTGAAATACGGTTCAGTTTATATTAATTTTGGAACAACCAACACTCACTTTTATAGTTGGCACAAAAGTTTCTCATATTCTGAAAGATGACAGGTATTACAGTACAATACGTCACAAAGTTTAAATAATATCCGCTAGTAATTTCAATTTATTATCATTGGAATTTACAGCAAATAATGTAAGAAAATTAACGTCACTTTTAATTATCTTCTTCAATAAATTTATGATAGTAACAATTAATATGTATGCATCTATACTATTTTACTGACAGTTATATAACTAACTGGAGATTTTTTATTATGAATACACTTGAATTTTTATTGCTACATTCTTAGTGCAATTATCACTTATTGTCGTTTACATATGATCTAATATATAAGCACATTGTGCTTTACGATATCATTCCCGGAAAAGTATTTACCTCAACACTAGGTCCGGGCATTTGTCTGTTAATTACAAGTACAGGTCGTTTGTTACCATCTCCTGGAATGCAATGAAGCCTTGTACAATCTTCTGCTTTGTATGGACAGTCAAAACAAGCTTTACTCAATGTTTGATACCATTCAAGGCTGAAGTGGTATCTACAAATCATGGGTGGACCTCCTTTGGTACATGTTCTTGTACAAGGGTGTTTGTGATCGTTGAGTAACACATATTCGAAGATGTCTGTAGCTTCAGTTGAGTTTGAATCGGTTTCTCCTGAAAATAAACATTGTTTTATATAGTACCACAAAAGTGAAGTCGAAAAGCACATCCAACACGTGTGCCACCCGCACCAAATGTTGGACATAAAACTTACCCACAATACTGTAAGTATTCGATCCACATACATATATGGTAAGAATGAGGATGAAGACTTTTCTTATCATTTCAAAACCCTGCAACAAAGACCATTTTTATAGTAACGTGTTTAAGTGTTTTTCATCTCATTGTGCCAAAATAAACGGAATCGTAATCTCTTTACCATATGGGCTACATTTAAGAATGGTAATATGGGGTACAAAAATTTGAGTTAATAAATCGCCAAAATAAAGATCTACAAGATTGATATTAAAGATATTAAAATAAAAGCAATAAACCTATTTAGCTTAAAATAGAAGCAGATTGTTACAAAATCTACTTTCACGTATAGAATTCCTGTAAAATAATAGAATTTTAATTTTATAACAGATTAAATCAACAAGTGCTTAGAAGAAGGAAGGATCCCAACGAATTGAGAAATACCGAGGTTATCATTCTCTTCGTGATATCATGACAGACATCGCATTTTCAGCTAAATGTTTGAGAAATTAGAAAATAGTTATTTGTGATAGATTGGGATAGATGAACGCGGTAAATCTCGTTCTCTTCGAACTTCTCCAGTCACAAAATAATATATGGCACTTTTTTCTGACGGCGTTGCAGGAGGACTATTTTTGTATTTGTATTTGATATGCTTATACTTCTTCAATTTGTTAAATAAGTACTTAATGTCATTTCGTGCGTTAAAAACTAAAAGTCATTTCCTTTAAATAGAATCTAGATGCGATAATGGTAATGACATGTAAAGGCTAATTAGCTGATTTGAAAAAAAGTAATAACATCGTTAACCTGCAAACCAATAAGCAAAGAGATGAAAATAGCCGTACCTTTTTCGCAAATCTTTAAATAGGTATTTGTACTATAATTATGGTAATTCCGTATTTGCTATTATCGTAACGCATTCGGTGGTGATACAGTGCTTTCAGTGTGTTTATATTGTAATCCTACAGTCTACGATTTAAAATGGTTAAAGCTAAATCTTTAAGCATATCCAGAAAAAGCAAGAAATTGAATATGAATCAAGTGAGGATGCGGTGAGTAGAAAGGTTTATTAATAGAATAGTAGAAATATTTTTAATATTAAAATTTTATATAATCCACTCGTATACTCGTATCATACGACCTTTTAAGCGTGATTAAGTTATTACGTTTTTTTTTAATTACTCTATAGTTCAGTAATAATTACGTAATTTTTGAAAAAAAAATCTATTTTCAGGACAACATTGTTGGCGATTTGACAACAAGCGGCTTGTTTGATGTTGTTGTAACTATAAACAAACGTTTAGCTAATAATGCTTGGAGTTTACTGCACGATGTGGACACCAATTCTGCAGAAACATATAATTCAATTGTTGCCAAATTCGTAGGTGGTAAACGTATTCATTTTTCTTTGCGAAATTCTTATCTAGTTAAATGTAAGGGAGCTGCTATTTCCTATAATGAAAATGGAAATTTTATTTGCAAAATTGAGACTGCGTTATCTGGCAAAAGCCTTGGGAGATATACAAAACTGTTTCATGCAAAACGTAGGAAGGCAATGGAAATTAATAACGCAAGTAAGCTTTTGTCTTTGTTTCCCAAATTTATTTCCTAAATTTATAAAACTAACGCATATGCTTTCAGAAAAACCACTGAAAAGAAAACTATTTGCTTCAACTGACGAACACTATGGTGGCTTTTACATCGAACCAAACGGTGTCACCCGTACAGTATGAAGCGAAATCGACGCAGTTTCTACAAGAATTAAATAATATAAATGGAGTAGATAGTTTCGAAAGTACTATAATGCAATTCAATAGTAATTTGTGGAGGGTAGAAAGAAGGAAGAGAGTAACTGCTTCAAATTTTGGGAAAATATGCAAATTACGAAAAAGTACCTCTACTTCCAAAACGGTTGCTTCGTTATTATATAGCACGTTTAGAGGAAGTAGTGCTACGGATTTTGGACTGCATAGCGAAGATAATTCTATATCATTGTTTGAGAAACAATACAGCAAAACGGTGAAAAGGAGTGGTCTAACTATTGACGAAAACGCACACTACTTAGCATGTTTTCCGGACGGATTAATAAGTGAAGATTCTATTATAGAAATTAAAAGTTTCGAAAGAAGTGGAAATCTTTGTCCAATTGAAGCAGTTAGGCACCACAAAATAGATCTTTGCGAATTTAAGGATACCAAATTAATAGTTAAAAGAAATTATAATTATTTCTATCAGGTACAGGGCATTCTACACATCAACAAGAGAAACCTTTGTTATTTTATAATTTATAAAGGAGGAATACATGTGGAGGAAATTGCTAGGTAAAATAATATCTATTGATTTGCTTGTTGTGTTTTTTTTCGTATATCAGTTACAATAATATGCTAAACTACATACGTATAAACTGTTTTTAATATGTACGTTTTTTATTATAGAGATGACAAATTTTGGGCCGAGCATATGAAAAAAAATAGTGGGAATTCTACATGAAATCGTTATTGCCAGAACTAGTTGACTCCAGGAGAGCTCGTAAAAAAGATATGAGATGTGCTTATATGCCTTGATTTCTACCATTCACTATTGCAATCTTATAAATAATAATAATCTATCTAAACTAAATGACTGTTTCGATCTAAGATCCATCAAAATGTAATATTTTTGTGATTATGTCTTTACTGTGTTTAGTATCGGTGTGGGACATTTCGCGTTTAACGTAGAAATTTAACATATTAGTTTGTTCAAGTCAAAACTAAATTTACTATTATCAAACAATGTTAATAACATAAATGCAGTTTGAAACTTTATGGTACGTTGGAATAAATTATTATAAAATTTCCAGAAGTAACTTTCATAAACAACAAACAGAAACAAGTACTAATTACTGAAATGCAGTGATTGGAAGTAACGCGTTAAAAGTAACGGCGTTACAGGTAACGCGTTACTTTTTTAGAAACGTGTAACGGGAACGCGTTACTTTTGTACACAAAGAACTAGTAACGGGAACGCGTTATTTTTTTTTGGTAACGAGTAACGTATTAGACGCTACTTTTAATTGTTTCCTTTTATTTAAAAAAATCATTAAATTTAAATCGATTTATTGGTGTAAACTGTAAACAAAATAATTTTTAACAACCTACAAAATGCAGTAGGTACCTAACCTATACATACACAGTTAAAATTTTACGATGTTTTGCGAATTCATAAAGTTCAGAAAATTTATCTGCCAGATGCCGTCTAAGAGGGACGTAGGTCATAAACTGTATAATCTCTAATCCCCCGATTGTATTCGAGGCTACTAATGTACAAATGTAAAATCGTATCTTCAAACAATTTGCTTAGTCATACATTCCCTGTGGCTAATGGCTATTTACTGTAGGTTGCAAACAATTACATTCAATACAATTTATTTTATCTTACCAAGAAAATGACTAATGAGCACCTATTGTATTATTATTCTTTTAGAATTTTAAAGTAGGTAAGTAACATTCACAGTAAACCAAATTTCAACGAATAAGAGTAATTAAATAAAATTTAAAAAAAGTTAAGAAACGTCTATAGTAACGCGTTACCTGCGAAAGTAACTTGTAACGAGAACGCGTTACTTTTGAAAATAGGTAACGTGTGACGGCAACGCGTTACTTTTATTAGTGATTAACGTGTAAAGGGAACGCGTTATTTTTTAAAAGTAACGTTCCAATCACTGCTGAAATGCTGTGTATACATAAACCACCCAATAATCTACGCGTTGCTCCCGAACAAGCAAGAGCTGCTTTCGGCGAATGTTTTATATGCACAAGCAAAAGCTGCCAAATTTAGCACCATCTGGAATAAATTGCAATTTTGAGCAAGGTGCTATATCAGCTATTAGGGAATGCTTCCCCGATACAGTTATAAAAGGATCCTTTTTTCACCTGTCTCAAAATATGAGAAAGTATTTAGCTCGGCTGTCGCTTGTGCACGAATTCGAAATGAAGAACGACAGCTAATCACTAAGAAGGGTAGTCAGTTGTCGTTTCACGCATTTCTAATCTGCTCGTTTAGCTCAGAATGCTCTAGGCTACATTTAAATATTATTAAATAATTTTTCCTTGTAAAATGTGTTGCCTATCCCCTGTCCTTACGGGCCTTAAAGACATTCTGGGCGAGCTAAAAAATACGTAGATCTGCAGATTAATCTCCAAAAAGCAAAGTTGTGAACCTGAACAACATTCAGGTCGCACTTGATAACCATATTCTCCAGGTGGCGGAAGAATACCCATATCTCGGATATAATATATATAAAGAATAATCAAACAGCCCAAATATCAAAAAGAATGCGTTCGACATGGGCGGCATTTGGAAATCTTGGGCACATCCTTAGAGTACAAAAAATACCTAACAACCTCAATAGGAAAGTATTTGAGACCTGCATACTACTGATTACAACACACGGACTAGAAGCCTAACCCTAACGAGGAACAGGGCACACCGTCTACAGGTTTGCTATAGTGCAATGGAACGAACAATGCTGACAATAGAGTTAAGTGATGGAGTGTGCAAGGAAGACATCAGAAAGAGCACCAAAGCGACCGATGTGATCTAATTCATTGTAAGACACAAATGGCGATGGGCAGGGCACATAGCCAGAGCTAACATTAATTGAACAACAGTTATTAGCATGCGGTGGAGACGGCAGGAAACTAAAAGAAACATCAGTCGACCCCAAGCGAGATGTCAGATGGCATTCAAAGATCCACTGGATCTAGATCCCGGATCTAGATCCGCTATGTGGATCTAGTATCTGGATCTAGATTATTTTTACACGAGGATCTTGTATCTGTATCTAGATCATAATTTTCTGGATCTTTCATCGTTAGATCCAAAGATCCGCTACAATTTATTTCTTGATTTTTCTTTCGTAAACTTTAAAAACGCATTGAGTAATGATTCCTATATATTTAAAGTATCTATGTTTGTGTATTTTAGGAAATGTCTTCTATTCTTCTTTAGCAAAATAAATTATGTACGTACGTGTTTCCAGGAAGATTGCAGTTGGGTTTTACCTACCCATTATGCACTAAGCCTACCTGTATTTGAGCAATTGTGCAGACGCAAACAGATACCTGGAATTTCCTGTCCCGCAAATGTACCTGTTGCGAGGTAGCAAAAATACTTTAACTATTTTATTACTTATTAGGCAGACTAGGTAAAGCAGGAACAGAAATTTTTCGGTATTTGGGTCACTGCTGTCATTGGGGTAGAAGGATTTCAGCCATCCGATATTCTTTTTTAAAAGAACACTTTTTTTGTTACAAAACCTATAACAGTTGCAATAGACATTTTACAAAATGAAAAAACCTGTCACTTAGGAACTGTTTTACCAACACTTTTTAAAATTAAAAAATCATTGGAAGCTATGCTGGAATTACAATTCTCTTCAAAATTAAGAGAATGTTTGCTAAATTGATTTCAAAAACGTTTTGCTAATATAACGGATGTAGAAAGTTCCGACAGTCGTGCATACTTGTTGGCTACAATTTGCAATCCAAAATTTTTAAACTACGGTGGTTAAAAATTACTTCGTTTAAAGATGATTTTGAATTCTGCAAAAGTGTATTGAAACGAAAACTAGAAGAGTTACAATTAGGACTGTTAGTAGGATCTCAAGAAGATTATGATGAAACAACAGAAAGTCACGTAAATTCCGAAAAAGAAAATTCCTATCATGAGGAATTCTTTGATTTTTTAAAAATAAATAATACGCAGGTACAAACATCTACATTGCAGTGTACAAACTATTTTGAGAATCCCGATAACAGTTACATTCAATTAAATAAGTATCCGATAATAAAAGAAATTTTCCTTAAATTTAATTGCATACTGCCTTCTTCTGCCCCCGGCGAAAGAATATTTAGTACCTACGGGTGGACAAATGGTAACCCCTCGTAGAAATAGGTTAAATGACGAAATTTTCGAAACGTTGTTAATTTTAAAAGAAAATAAAATGAAATTCGATAATTATGTAACTTTATAGTTAATAAAGTAACTTTTAGTGTAGTGTAGCGTATTATTATTATATTGTAACTTGTAAGTAGTGTGAGTTTGTAGTAATGTTTTTTCCCGTTAACTACTTATATATTTATTTTCTTATGTTACTGTCCAAGTATCCAGTGGCACTGTCCATATCTCTGGAATCTCTAAAAATTAAAAGAACACCCCTGACACGTTCGAAATGCGAAAGGATCTATAAAGGATCTAGATACTTTATTAAGGATCTTGGATCTTGATCTAGATCCATTTTTAGGTTTGGATCTTTGATCTGGATCTAGATCATATTTTTTAAATGTATCTGGATCTGTGTCTAGATCCCTAATTAGAGGATCTTACCCAACACTGCTCACTACATAGAATAGAAAGAATTGGAAGAAATTGGAAGAGGCCTATGTCTAAGAGTAGATTGTCTACTATTTCAAAAAAGATTAAATCACCCAAAGAGCACATACACAAAGAATTTATAAGTGTTTAAAGAAATATTTTAATGTAAAGCAAACTGTGTTATATTAGCACTATGCGTGAATTACAACAAATAAAATCGAAATAAAACATATAAAAATTTAAGATGCTTGACAGACAGGAAAATATAAATTTAAATTGACACCGCACCTTCAATCAGAATAAGAAAACGAATTGAATTATATCTGTCCACAAAAACACAAAAGCAACTGTATTACAAAAAGTATAAGTAAGTAATAAACTGAAAGAAAAACTGCCTGAATGAAACATCTACGAACAATTCTAAAAATTAAAACATATTGTAAAGGATCGGAAACACCAAACATGTACAAGTGTTTCCAAAATAACACATCAAAGAAAGTTTTATTTGTTATGGCTTACAAAATCAAAACATAGGAACAACGAAGAAAAATTAAAGAAACAAGCAGGAAGTTAAATATGGTATAAATTCGTGTTTGCGAATACCAACATTTAATGAGAAGGTAACCCATACCATATACCGATAACAGAGATGTGACTGAGATAGCAAAGAAAACAGGACTAGATAATGTAGAAGTTAATGATATAAATGAGATCGTTGTGAGTTATGATGCAGAGCTTTCAACGAAAGATTTAGAAGAGCTAACCGAACAACTGTCCAAAAAAGACAAAGGTAAGCGGATTTAAAATATTGGTTAGAATACTAACAGTGAAATCAATTCAAGAGGCTCTTATTAATATTAATAGGAGATATACAATTCTGTAGCAACTAGCAATGAACCCAAAGACGAAAGGAGCATAACCGCGAAGAGAAAAATTAGACGGTTCTACAGCCACACTGTAACTTATTGTTACAAAAAAAAGAAAACAAAGCAGATATTTATTCTATCGTTTATAAAGAAATGAATTCTTCTTATTAAATGTGTTTCCTTAAACATTATACTATTTTTAATGAATAAATTACATAACATGTTATCAAAAAGTTTTCAAATTAGTGTGGACTATGAAAATTGTTTGCACGTCTGAGATTCAACTATAAAAAAATTCCAATTTAAACAACCGTCAAATTAAATTAATTTATTCACCTGTTAAAAGCTTTTTAATCTGTTTGTTGTAAATTTGGTATTTGTTTACATTTTAAAATGCTTTTTACTGCGGGACACGCTTTGAAGTTAAGTTCACTTTGCTTGTGTTTACATTCGGACAAATAAACACCAGGTACGGTCGTTATGTAACATGACAGCTACGACATTCCTTGTAGCTCTCACAGCCAACCCGAATTTGAAAACTTTTTGATCGCTCGTTATAATGAAACATTTTTCAAATATAGTGTGCTGAAAATTTTGGAACAGAAGTATTTAGATATATTTTTATGTTTTTGCTTCGATTTACGCCGCCTTATTTTACGCCGGAAATCTAAAGAATCTAACCGTGACGTAAACCGAGTCCTACCGGTCAATCCATTCTGCTTTCCTATACTGATAGTATACAGGAAGCATTTCTTTCTAATAATCCGTGTTTTTTAAATTTTAAGGTAAGTATGCGTTTTGGGTCGAGAGGTACCCCAAGCGGTTCGTAAAACGTTTTTTGTGAGGGTACTCAAACATAAATATAACCTATGTGTTAGAAACAACTAGACCGACTTCAATAATTTTAGCGTTTGTTAAACATTTATCTGCACTATTTTTTTATGGCATTTGTTCGCAAAAACGAGACTAGTTGCTTGAGAACGCAATAATACAATAATAATATCTTAGTACAAATATAATGCCTTTTGCCACGTGTCTTCATAATAAATTAAGGCTCTACGATTTCTAGAAAATTTCGATTTTAATAACCGTTTACTCAAACCCGATTGACAAAATTTTAAGTTGTGTTAGCCCGTTACCGTCCAAATTATAGAGTGTACAAAAATGTTTTGAAAGAGACAGCTGTGGAAATGGTGAGATTTCGAATGTTTATGGTTTTAGTCCGGCTTTACGAATTCTAATTACATTTTGTGGCATGCTTGAGTCAATAAAAACATACCATGAGAACAATAAAAACCCAAGTCAAAGACACCCTTGGAATTTGAAAGTCTTGTCTTAGATTAATCTGTAATCTTATAAAGATGTAAACATTATAAATATTTAGATCTGTCATACATTAATAATTGACAGTTTAAATTTCAAATTTTATAAGGTTATTTGTTTAATTATTCAATAGAAAATTCTAATTAACACTTTATCTTGCCAGTGTGTGTCTATACTTTTAATTAGCCATATTCAAGGTTATATCGCCGTCAGAACACTTGGTGGTCCCTGTGGTCGAAGTAGTGAGGTTATGCAGTTATGGGCTATGTAAATAAACATTTATGTGAAATAAAATTGTTGCATACACATTTACAGAACAAAGTAAATAAAGGATTTTACAAAAGATTTTGAAAATGTTGGACACTATTTTCTAAACATAAATGCACTCTTCTCTTAAGATTTTCAAACACATTCCCCAGGTATCAGGGGTATGTTCATCTAGGTTTTTGTGAAATAGCCTTTTGTAAATCTTCTAGGTGATGACGTGGTCCATTACTAAAAATATTGTTTTTTAGATAAGAGAATAGAAAGAAGTCTGGAACTGTAAGATAGGGTGACCTTGGTGGAAATAAATGTCTACTAATTAACCGATCATCACAAAATTCTTGTAAAAATTGTATGACACGATTAGCAATATGTATGTGCTGTGACATTCTCCGTTCTAGGTTGAAAATCACGTGGTAAAAGTTGATAAACCATTTGAATTTGGTACGGAAATAAGCTCAAACCCTTTTTTTAGCAATTGTTGGACAAGTACTGTGTGACAAATCAATTTTTTGGCTTAGAGTTCTGATCGGCTTAGAAGCAGTTGCTTCCAGAATGTCCCTAACAATATCAATAGCTTCTGAAGTTCTTTTCGCAGGTCTTCCTGATCCCTTTTTCCTTTCGACACTTCCACTTATTCTACAAGTATTCGGAATAATCGTGGCAGATTGATAGAAATTGATATAAGTGAAGTTTGCAGCCTCATTCGGATAACACGGTTGATATGAATATTTCCATTCATCATTTTCATTCTTTGCACCATTATGCAAATAAGATTCTAATATGAAAATTTTATGTTCCTCTGAGAACATCTTTAAATTCACAGTATTGTAATATGTAATTATTGTAATGATTTATATTGTAATTAATTAACTAAGTAAATAACCTAATAAAATTTGTAATGTAAACTGTTAATCATTAATGTACGACAGTTCAAAATATTTATAATGTTTACATCTTTATAATTACAGATTTTCTAAGACAAGACACTCCATCCCCGGCTACCCAAAGGGCCCCTAAAAAGAGCAGAGAGCACGGCTCGCAGGCACAACCCGGTACTTCGGTACCTGGGCCATCCTACAGCCAAACTCTAACTGCCAAAAAAATGGCTATCACCCTGTCGACCTACCCTGAGGGCAAACTAACCCCAGAACAGGCAAAACAGGTACAGCAGGCACTCACGAGAGAAATCTTCTTATATGAGCCTGGAACTGGTCCCCAGTTCACAAACAGCTACGAACACGCTGGAGTGTTGTTCGTGTCCTGTGTAAAGGAGGACTCACAAAACTGGCTGAAGGACATAACCCCGAAACTTCAGCTGTGGGAAGGGGCTAACCTCCGAGTAGGCTTAGCTAAGGAAGTGGTGAAAACCTCCAGAGCAGTAGTGTGGGTCCCCACCGAGCTTCTGGAGGTCAAGGAACCCGAAAAGATCCTGTCACTCCTAAAGACCCAGAACAAGAATCTGGAGATCAAGGAGTGGCGAATTATTTCTAGTAAAACTGAAGCGCTGGGAACAACCCTAGTCCTGGCAATAGACGAGAGTTCTCTGAAGGCACTGAGCAAGGTAGGATACAAAGCCTACCTGGGCTTAACTCAGATCACCTTCAGGATCTCAAAGAAACCTGAAAATCCGCAAGATGCT
>JABXWE010022555.1:0-22412 GCA_014611495.1 Limonius californicus
CGTAGAAATTTTCTAAAGAAAATTTCTGTAAATCTCATAAAAGAACAGCAGAACTATAGAGCAACTCTTGAGAATTTGAGACCTGAACTAAAAGCCAGAATAAGATTGTATACTGATAATGTTAGTGAACCCCCAGTAAAACGACCAAGACCGCAAAGTGGTAGATGTGAAGACTACTTGTTGTGAGTTGTGCAATAAGTTAAAATTTGTAAGCAACAAATTACTCCTTCTTGCGCAGATTGTTACCAAAAATGCAAGAACGTCTTAGATTTACAAGTGGAAGAAAAAGAAGAAGCAAGTGATTAATAGCTAAGTTATTCTCAATGTAAATTCGGTTGAAACGTTTTATTTTGATTATTTAGTAATTTATATTAAAATTCGGGCCACAACGGGAGTCGAACTCGGGTCAACCGGTTGCGAAGCGGACTCTCGCCCACTGCGCCACCCGGTCGCGAAAAGCGGCAGTAAAGCTGTAAAACTTCGCATTTATATATATATATATATATATATATATATTTAAGATTTTTGTTCCCAAAGGACTTGTGTTCAAATGTTCTACAGTGTTTAATTAAATATAATAATAAATATACTATTCAAATATCTACTTTTCACGTATATCTATTAGAATTTAAGAATGTGTCAAAATTACCCAGCGCGCGTACGTAAGTTTTAGTGAAGGGCGCGCGTCTTGACGGATTAAAAATCACGCATTAAATTATCTATTTCTGGATGTTCAAAAATTCAAAGTAAACAATAGACAACATTAACACATCAAATCTCGATGACTTTATAATTAGCTGTGTCATATTTTACTAAAAATGCTAAAGTTACAAATGTAATGGAAATGAATTTGCATTAACTCGAAATTGTTAACAACTTTGGTAGAAACAACCGTCCTACTAACTTTGCAATTTAATATTATATATGCATAATTATATAATTTTGAGTTACAATTGAATTTGTTCCTCTATGTTTCCAATTTTTTCTGTATATTGTGTAGTCCTCTGCCAATAAAAATACGCCCCTGCCTAGTAAATACTAAAATTTATTTAACTTAGGTTTCACTGTAGTATAAAAACTTTTAAAAAATTCTGTCACATTAAATAAGTTGTAAGACCTCACAATATTTCTTACAGATCAAAATTATATTACAA
This sequence comes from Limonius californicus, assembly GCA_014611495.1. NCBI lineage: Eukaryota > Metazoa > Arthropoda > Insecta > Coleoptera > Elateridae > Limonius > Limonius californicus. The sequence goes on from JABXWE010022555.1 coordinate 1,155, forward strand.
TAGTAAAATTTAATTTGAAAACTGTGTGAGTACTATAGAATTTAATTTAATTTTAAAGTATAAAGAATAAAGTATCGAGTTCACTACATCAATTACGATAAGTGTGCGGCTGGGGAAACTACCAATAAATGTCGAGAATGCGTTGGATTTCTTCGGAGATTTTCTGGCAAAACTGCGGCGGGAACACTGTATAATTTAATAATATAATAAATCTGGAGATATAAATCACAATAATTCTCTTTATCTGGAATAGATTTCTTCAAGATTTGGTTAACGCAATACAAGGGGATGTGAAAATAGGAATTGCAGGAAAGATAATCAAATAACTCAGCAATATGGCTGCGGGTGACGGTTTTCCTAACCCGGGCCCTGCCAAGCGGGAACGTAAATGCTTTTCGCGTTTTCCGAAGCAATAAATTTATTTTTAGAATGCAAACAACATCAGAATATAGCATTAAAATATTTTTATTGCTTCGCTTTGTATTTATAAATCATGCTTGATGACAATCTGAAATTCCTTTGATCGTTTCCAGTATCTTAGGAAATATTTTAGAGATGAAATACAGTACTTAATGTCTCCGCAATCACCAAATGCTGACCTCTAATTAGCTATCAACAAAGAACGTTCTCGGCTACGAAAGTGTTCAACTTAATAAAGACGATACATAAAGTATGTTCGAACTTATTTACAAGATGAACCTTCTCAAATACTTATTTAAAACACTCTTAATTTTGAACTAATACTTGGTACAACAGAATGCATTCCTTATACCATGTTCTAACTTTAGTTAATTAATTTTAGAGATTAAGTTCCTCCTCCGGAAATTTTGAACCATACGTATTCCTTGTCGTATCACTATTTTATGGAACTTTTCAGCTTTAAGCACCTGCTATAAAAAGGTTTTGTTATGAATAAATTATTAAGAGATGCTGTCATATATTGAGTTTTGAGAACCGTGTATTGTAGCCTATATGGCAGTCTTGTGTCAATAAATCTCCAAAAATGTACAATTTTAGGTTAGGGAAAATTAAGGGCGTGTGCAAACGAGCTCATACATCTTCATTTAATCCCTAAAATGCCTACCAATAACTGCGACTGATCCCGTTCTAAATCACTTACTTAAGGAACAGGAAGTTTTTATACTTCCATAATACTTTCTTGAAGAACTGAGAATTTTGCAAAGTGTTTCCATTCTTCATCGTCAAAAATTGAACTAAACGTATGGAAACTATTTTAGATATTGGAAACTACTACTTCTCATAAATGTATTTACCATACAAATTCAGTGTAGAAATTCTCAACATATGTGTTTATTTCCTTATTGCGGCGAGCATTTAAGGACACTTATATTGGAAATCAATCAAGCAAATAACATCATCAAATGGTTTGATTTGACAAAAATATTTGAGAAATTCGAATACAATTTCCTAACACAGGCAAAAGTCAAGCACAAAGACTGATTAGAAACCACATGGAGTTATACCATTTTCTGTCTTGCAATTAACTGCTGCGCAGCATGTATTGCTAACATTTCCATTTTGGGAACTTAGTCTGCGTTTCCAAAGTTTTAGTTTCAGAAAAATTCATTATTTAGATATAAATATATATCACAAACACAAAATATGCGTCAATGTTACACGTACACTTCTTCTTCTTCTTCTTAAAAATTGAATTTATTATTATAATTCAAATTTAATTTGCTTCTTATGTTTTCGGTTCAATCCAGAAATTCTCAACTATCTTTAAGACATCTAATAATAGCCTCTCGAATACTATCATCGCTACTAACATCTGTTGACTATACACTACAAACTTTGTTGTGTATTCGCCTTGTTGCCTTGTAACGATTTCCGCGCCTAACAGAAGACAACCCGTTTTACTTATATAGGAATTTTAATATTTCGAAGTTCGTTCAGGTCAAGACGACGCTGCGCGGTTTTGAGTTTAAAATTTTGGGGGAAGGAGATCCTAAAAGAGAGTTTTACGTAACTAGGTCAGTGGGTTAAACGTTGTCAACCTTACCGGACGTTTAATGTGAATAGTGAATTATTTATTGAAATCGTTTGTCGATTGGGAATTAGTTTTCCGCTTTGAGAGTCACTTCACATAGGAGCTTTTCCCATAGTTGAAGAGAAACAAAGAAGATTTGGTTTGGTGTTATGCCAGAGTACATCAACTGGTGAGTTGGTTATAACCAGAAATTGTTGTCTTATCGTAGTTTCCAGAATCTTGATTCTAATCTCAGATAAATTTAATTAGGCAAAATTCGTACAACGGGACTTCCAGAAATTAAGACGACGCAGTAGAAAAACTCTACATTTATACGTATTGTTCAAATTGATACGCTGTCCTCGCCCAGTAACCTTGTGAGGGTTTTTTCCCGAACCGAGTGGACACCTGGGTCTATCGATAGATAATCTGGTGTACGGTCGAGCTGATTGCCGCTACGTATTGATCAAGGGAATTGCATTTTTAAAAACTGTATAACCTTGTCTTGTTTTTTACGATTTCGTTATGTTTATTTAAGAATTAATTTATTAATTGAATGGGGTCAACGAATTGTGTTATTGGGATTTAATTGGGGTTATGTGTACATATGAAATACTATTGTAATATTCCATATTCCAATTTTACGTAAAGCAGATATACAGGGTACTCCAATAGTGGGTTGATATTGCGTTTGTAAGAGTTCACGCCTTGACGATAGTTTTTGATCGTTGATCAGTGATCACGCATGTATTCGTGACGCGAAGGCCTTCGAAGTTACGGAATGCGCTAAAAATTTCTAGCTTATGGTTGTGTAGCGCAATAAAGATCCTAAAAATTGTTTGAGTGCTGCCAAGTTAATTTTCGGTATATTCCGGTAGAGTAACGTAAAATTGGGACTTCTACTTTTATTTTAAATCATTGTTCTTGCTTAGAAATTTTAGAACTGTGAATGGGTTTTGTTGGTTTATTAAATAAACAGAGATTTGGTTGCAACTTGTCTTTTATTTTACGACGAAGTATTTGGATTTAAGTCTACGTTAAAGGATAGATATAAATAATATAAAGGTAGCTGATTATTTTTCTTGAGGTCCGACTTCTCATTTACCACCTCGGACGATGCTAGAAAATTATAAGTCGGTGGCGCCTATTAATTATTTGTTTTGAACCTACTCCTTCTTCGATTGGGTTTCCGGGAATCTGGAATCTGTTAATGTGTAATTGTCTACCTAAACAGTGGCGGAGTGATGAGGTTGTTTTTGTATTCAACCAATTTTTGTATATAGTAAAGATTAAAGGCGTGACAACCTTCCTATACGATAACTACAGCGAAAGTATTGGATTCGTCAAATATTTAAATTTGCAATTTTTCGAGAAAATTGTGTATCCCTAAAAATAAAAAAAGGAAAAGACGACCAACTAGGACATGCAAAAACGATGTAGCGAAGGCAATGGCCATCCATTCTAATTAGAACTGGGGAAGCTCCTAACAACTAAACATATCCTCCCCCCTTTCCGGGTCATGTTGCCACTACCGTTCATGGCGTCCTCGGAAAAGATGTGTCTGACTCTACCCGCCCGACAGCGCAGCTGCTATACTCTTTTTGGACTGACCATTGCACTGGCTTTCTCCATCCTTGGTTTGAAACGTCAGTTCTCACTTCCTATGTTATTGGTCTAGGCTACCAGATTGGTCGCAAAATCCGATGTATTCCGTAACCAACCTCCTGGTAGCACTGCCACCCCGAGTCCAGCCGCTATTTCGGAACCCGCCCAGTTAGCCGAGCGAGGAACTTGTTCCCGTGCCTAAGGTACCCAGAGAAACGTATGGGTATCGCGCTTCCTATACCGCGAGGGTATACTTCTACACTGTTATTGTCTGCTCTCCCTGTTTTTCATTTGCGCATTTCGTGGCCAATGACATTTGGCAATGCCTCTACCAACTTTTCTGTTCTTTCATCTTAACTTTTTAATAATTCCTAAATATTTTCAAAATGAAAAACACAAGTCATATAAAACTGTACATACAAGGATGAAAATGTAAAAATATACAGGGTGTTCCTCATAGAAAAAGACAATAGGGGTTGAATTTTACTAAATACACATACACTACATCCTACATACTATTTATCACACATATGAAGACAGCGCTTCCAGACGCGAAATCGCCGTTATAGTAAAATGCAATCAATCTTCAGTTATTCGAATCATTGGAAAGTAAGTTGAATTTAATGAGAGGCCACAGAACACCTCAGTTCGAGATGGTCTTGTGTTAAGAAAAACCAGTCTAGCAAATAGACCTTCTAATTCCACTGAGTTATCCTGCTTCATATATGTTATGTAGGACTGTGTAACTACATTATACAATGTTAAAGTATGGAAGGGCATAATAAGTGTTTCGCCCATTTTGTCTTACACATATATTCATAGTTGGGTACTTGCTCAAGCCTTTCATTTTAAAGTATTTTTAGATGTCAAGGTCTCAAGTGCATTTATGTCTATTTTATTATATTAGAATTTAAGGCTGTGGCGGTATACTTGCATTACTGTTTTGTGTTATTCGCTTTGGAATTTGTCTTAACATACCTTCTGATGTAAAAATGCCGACTGATACATTTTAAATTACTGTGGGAGTAGAAATATTTATTTTAAAATAACGAAACATGGGTTTTATAATAACAAAAACCACCAAATTTTATATTTTAAATATTACATCAGACAGGTGACCGCTATCTTTGTCAATACATTGATGTAAGTGATTCACAAAGCTGTTAAATGCCCTATATAATAACTCTTGATTAATTGTGTTAATTGCTTCACGTATTGCATTATTTAATTCAGCAATTGTTCTAGGGCGATTTTGATATACAAGTTGCTTTAAATATCCCTATAAGAAGAAATCCAAAGCAGATAAGTCTGGTGACCTTGGTGGGTACGCAATTTCCGCATTGCGAGAAGTGACTTGGCCGAACATCGTCTAACAGCTTGCATGCATACACGAGAAGTACGGCCAGTAGCACCGTCTTGTTAATAGTAAATTTCTGCTCGATTTATATCCATTCCTTTTAACTCCACCTGCACAAAATTTTGTAACATATCGATGTAACGTTCAGAGTTGACTGAGACAGCTTGTTAGTTTTCATAAAAATACCGTCTTACCACTCCAAACGCTCCAATGCGTAACTTTTGCCGAACGTAAAGGTGTTTCGTGGATTTGTCGGGGATTGTATTGGGACCAATAACGCATATTTTGTGTATTGACCCAGCCCGATAAATGAAAATGGGTTTCATCAGTCATAAATATCAAATGCAGTCTGTCTGGATTTTCATTTAGAACTAAGGTCCATTGCTCCATTATAATTACTAAACATTAACTTGAACACTTACACTACCTGTTATAAATGGCAAAGTTTTGTTTGAACAGGATCTTTAACAGAAAACAGAACACAAAATGTATCAGTCGGCTGTGCGCCACCTTGTACATCAAGAAAAATATTTTGGTTGAACAGTGTAGTTTTAGTATTTGATTACCTACACTATTATATGCAAGTACGGAAAACTGAAATCTTACTGTTACTCTTTACATTTACATCGCTTGCAGTTATTATTAATTTTGCTGTTTTAACTGAGTTATCATTTCTTATACATCTCGCAGGGATTAGCAGCACATCTGCAACGAATCGAATGTCCCATATCTCTTGCTCCCTTTCACATTTTTATTGGATTTGTTTGAATATGAAGTGTGACGGTTAGTATTATATTTTCGTATATTTCGAATAAGCTTTGGATCCTTGTGATTTATGTGGCTGTTTAAAGCAGCTGATCTTTCTACGGAATCGAACAAGTTTTTCGTAAGCCACAAAGAGCAAATATATAGGAATATTACATTGCCTCATCTACTGTATTACATTTTCGATTACTTCTAAATGGTTGCTCGTACAGCAGCTCACTTTAAATGTTTATCTAATATCTATTTCCATTTAAGTATAGACCTGCAAATATTAAAGTAAAAATGCAAAATGAGGGTCATTCAAGTTTTCATGTTTTAAATTATTAAAAAACGTACGAGGGAACACAAAACAGCCATAAAACAAGAGAAACACAAAAATGTTAATAATTTTGTTATTCAATATAATATCCATCTATATCAACGCACTAACGCCATCTGTCAGCTAGTTGGTTTATACCTTAAAAATATATATACCAGGCTGTTTCAAATGAAATCCGGATTGTAATTATACTTGTTTATTTAATAACTGAATTGACAAAAAAATGTTATCACTTTTCTATACAGTCCCCCTGCTCTTCAATATACCTTTTCCATCTGTTAACCAAAGCCTCTATTCCGTCGGAGAAGAATTCTTTTGGTTTTGTGCGAAATCACTTATACACCGCATAAGCGTTTCACGCTCTCATCATCCGGAAAATGCAGCCCATCTAAATCTTTTAAGTGCTCCAAACATATGGTAATCGCTTGGTGCTAGATCGGGAGAATACGGAGGATGTTCAATAACTTCAAATCTAAGTTTTCTATTACTGCCTTGGTTTCCATCGAGCAATGCGGCCGAGCATTGTCGTGTTGGAGCAAAACATCTTTTGATAGAAATCCGCGTCGTTTTGTCCTTATAGCTGGCTTCAGTTTATCTTTTAATAGGTTGCTGTATGAAGCACTATTGACTGTTGTGCCCTTCATCATGTCATCTTCTACAAGTACTCCTTTCTTAACTCAAAACACAGTCAACATTACCTTTCCAGCTGATGGAGCAGCTTTAAATTTTTTGGGTTTTGGTGATGCTGAGTGACGCCATTCTTTTGATGATTACTTACATTCTGGCTGAAAATGGTGAACCCAGGATTCATCACCAGTCACTATACGATTTAAAAAGGCAGCTCCCTCTTCTTCATAACGTGACAGAAGAACAGTACAAGCTTCAATCCTTCTTTGTTTAAGTTCAGGCGTTAATTTCCTAGGGACCCATCTCGCACAAACTTTTCGCTATTTCAACTGCTCAAAAACAATATTATGTGTAGAACCGATACTCACATTCATTTTTGAAGCAATTTCTTTTAGTTTTATGCGTCTGTGTAATATGAGCTCTTGTACAGTTCTAATGTTCTTTTCGGTGATTACACAGTTTGCATATCCTGGTCCTGGTGCATCTTGCACAGTTTCCGTGCCACTTTTAAACTTTTTTGCTCATTCAAACATACTTGAACGAGCTAAGCAGCTAATTCCGTACACCTTAAGCATTCGTGAATGAAGTTCAGAAGGATTCACTTCTTCTGCAGCTAAAAATCTTATCACAGAACGCATTTCTGCGCTGGTGCAACTTTGAAGTGACGCCGTAGCTGTCAATTGAGAAATTACATTTGTCCAGCACAACCGCGCTGGTCAGTAGTTGGATGGGTGGACCAATATAGTGGCATGTGCAACCGGTCGTGCTTTGGAGGGTACGTAAAACCGTCGGTCCCGGTTGTCATACAAACATCGTTGACAATCGTAAACCTTGTAGTGGAACTTCTCTTCGACGGGTTAGGCTAGCCTCCTGCCCGGCATGCGTGTAAAGAGGGCTCACAGAACCTACTCTGTTGTAGGTAATTAACAGGCCATTGGCCTATATACAGAAGAAGAAGAACATTTGTCTTCTGTTCCCACACACTTAATAATCAATTCATGGCCTCCCTAAATGTGTGAACTAAGTGATTATTTTCTTTATTGGTAATAGGGAATGTGTTTAACTTAGTTAAAGACGCAATCCGGATTTTATTTGAAACAGCCTCGTATATACACTGTGTCTATAAAGTAACCCCCCCCCCAACTAATTTTTGAACGACTTGATATTTTACCACAAAATTTGGTGTGCTTTAATGGGAAGTTAAATATTATTTTTTAGCACATGATTAAATTTTCTATCATTTAAAATGGCGGCTGGGCGCCATTTTGAATTTTTATTTTAAATAGAAAGGGGGGTCGAGTGACACCTCATTTGAAAGGTCTTTTAATTCTGCGTCTGATTCTAGAGTTTCAAAGAAAAATATTCAGCCAGCACAAAATTACAAATGTTTGAAGATAAAGAAGTCTATTTAAAAAAACTAAGAATTACAGCAAAAAGAAATTAACTTAAGTGTTCAAAATGTTCACCATTCACTTCTTGGCACATAAAAAGTCGGTTATGAAATTCCTGCCTTACATTTTCATAAGTTTCTGGAGTGATATTTCTGCAAACTTCTGTCCAGTTCTTCAATTGTTTCTGGACGGGTTCTGTACACTTTTGATTTCAGATATCCCCATAGACAAAAATCTAAGGGGGTTAAATCTGGGGACTGAGCCGGCCATTCCACAGGCCCCCGCCTACCAATCCATTTTCCAGGAGGAAGTCAGAAACAGGCATTTTTAGACGAAATAATGAACTAAATTTACAATAACGTAGATATTTTTAAGTGAAAATGCCAACCGAATTTACACTTGACAGTTGTAGTTAAGATTAGCTTATAAATGACAACAAACAGCAAAAAAACAAATGACTACCTACTTGATAAAAAAATCCAGAAACAATTGAAGAACTGGAGCAACGCATTACAGAAGTTTGCAGAAATATCACTCCAGAAACTTATGAAAATGTAAGGCAGGAATTTCATAACCGACTTTTTATGTGCCAAGAAGTGAATTGTGAACATTTTTAACACTTAAGTTCATTTCTTTTTGCTGTAATTCTTAGCTTTTTTAAATAGACTTCTTTATCTTCAAACATTTGTAATTTTGTGCTGGCTGAATATTTTTCTCTGAAACTCTAGGATCAGACGCAGAATTAAAAGACCTTTCCAATGAGGTGTCACTCGACCCCCCTTTCTATTTAAAATAAAAATTCAAAATGGCGCCCAGCCGCCATTTTAAACGATAGAAAATTTAATCATGGGCTAAAAAATAATATTTAATTTCCCATTAAAGCACACCAAATATTGTGGTAAAATATCAAGTCGTTCAAAAATTAGTTGGGGGGGGGGTTACTTTATAGACACAGTGTATATTGTTTGAGGCTTTCGCGGTTTCTCGAACTGTCAACACTATGATTAATTTTCGGCTTGGACTTCGTCGTCGATTGGAAGTCACACTCATCAAAGGCAGGATTACTGGTTACTGTTTGCGTTGATAGGTTTATGATGTGTGTGAATTTAATTTCGTAAAACTTCTTCACTTAATTACAAGCTACCATCCTTTAAAAATATAATGCACATAACCCGCATGTCACGATTTATCTAATTTTCTTATAACTAGAACAAGGCTAAAGTTATGTTACAGATTTATTTTGTCGTATATTATACGTAGGTATTATGTTTTATATTGGTTGTAGTTCGGTTTCCAACGTTCAGATAGACAACGTTAAGCACTCAGGAAATAAATATAATGGTGTATCGATGTAAAAAGTTACAGTTATGTTTGATTGCCAGATCGGTTTTGGATCCTCTTAAAGGTGTACAAAAATAATATTAATGAAAGACGTATAGAAAGCGAAGAGATACGAAGCCAAATGAAGTAGAGTCAGGCCTGCAAATAATACAGACGGGCTCAGGCCTTTAAACCTGCATGTGGCAGGGTCGAACTAGACCGAACTGCATTTAACTGTATTCAACCAGGACAGCTTATATCAGGTTACGTTTGGCTACAGAGACGTTACCGAGGAAGGTGGCTCAACGGTAGAGCATTTATTCATTCGGGAGGTCTAGACTCTAGAGTCTGAACCCCCGTCTGTCCTGACTAAAGTTTTTCGTGGTTTTCCTGGGTCATACAAGTAAATGTTGGGACAGTATTATCCATGAAATTCCATTATCGAATTTTCCTGGTCTTTCCTATCCTTACATTCCCACTACTCGTTGAAGAGGGGCTTAACTCGTGCAGTGCGAAACTCGACTGACCTCTATAGCCCCCTTGTGGGGAATGAACCTACGTTGATTTTCCTTTTTACAGAGACCGGGGTCCAGTTAGACTTCCTGACAAGTTAGGAGGGTTAAATGCTATGAAAAATGTCGATTTTACGGTAACTGTCTACAATTATTTGCGTAAAGTGTAGAAAATAAGTAAATAGTTCGTGTCAAACAAGCTAAACCAAGCAATGTAACATGCATGGATCATTTGTTGGGGCGGAGAGAGAACTATATCAAAAACAACTGTCAACTATACACCTGATGAAACTTCCATGACAAACATGTGTGCCCTTAAATCGGCAAGTGTGACCTTTCCATGAGAATACGGTCCCAGGTCGTAATATTTAGAATACGCTATTCTACGTTGATACACTGAATAATTGGATGAATATAATAATATGTTTTTATTTTTATTACAGATATTCAGATCAGTCTGGAAAAACTTTAGTAGACGTTTGTACATTTTTAATAATACGTCCTAACCAGTTTATTATTAATATTTTCTACTTTAAGAATCTATAACAGTATATTTTAAGTAATACATTTTCATTATGTAATATTAGAATTTATATGCATATAGTAAACAGAAATGAGAAGGTGCTGGGAATGACAAGAAGGGATAGAATAAAAATCAGAATTATCACAGAGGAACTAAATGGAAAATAAACAATTAAAGTAGTACGGACACATCATACCCATCAACAACACAAGATGCTCCAAGAAAGTTTATCAAAGAACCAGAGGTAGACGCGAGTTCAATGGGAAAACAACATCAAGGACACGGATAAGAATAGAAACAAGAACATCCAGGATATCAGGGGAACGAATCAAGTGCGCATAAATACATGTACCTCTTTAATTCACAACTGCAACGCTGGCGTTTCACAGGGATCGGTATTAGGGTCTATTTTATTTAACATCTTCATGTCTGATATTCCACCAGCCCCCGACACAGACATAGCTGTGTACGCCGATGACACCGCGATCATCAGGCAACATCACGACATAAATAAAGCTGCAAATCAACTACAAGAAAGTGTAGATCAATTCAATCTTGGGTTCCACAAATGGTGTGTTAAAATTAGCGCCGATAATTCCGAATCAAAAATTTTCAGCTTACGCAGACCAAGAGATACACAAAACATTCTCATCAACAACACTCCAATCCTCTGGAATCCGAAAGATAGCGGAGTTCGATACCTGAGAATATATCATGACAGGAGATTAATCTGAAGTTACCACATAAATAAAAAGTTGTCGGAATCATACGCCAGACTAATCATGCTCTACCCAATCCTAAATAAGAAGAATACAATGTGGAACCTTAATTTACACTTCCATAATCAGGCCCATCACGCATGGATGCTGTAAACGGAGTACTATATCAGAAACGAACAAAAACAAATTGCAAGTGCTACAAAACAAAGTCCTACGCACCATACCCTACGCGCAGAGAAACAGGCATCCCGACTATTCAATAATTCATATCGAAAACTAGTAAAAAGTTTTATAAAAACAGCAGTGGAGCAGTGTATTATAATATTGGTCAACCGTTGTTACACAATATATTAAAACGGAAGCTACCTATCGACATTTTGAGATAGTGAATAACTCCATACTTTATGTTGAATCAACCCTTTTTCTCACTACAGTGTGTGACATAGTGAATTATCATTATCAATTAAATCAATGATAACATTAATATTCTTATTACTTCAAAATTACAATTCGTGATGGAGGCTTTTTAAACGTCGTTGGTTACATAATGTGCCAACTACTATATAAATTAACAATGCCATGAATAGCAATTAATGTTGAACTGGCGCAAGATGTATTAAAAATCTATAGGAGATAGACAGAACCCAAAGCCTTAGGGCATAAATGAGTTGGATCGCGATAGTGTATTGACCGAGGCGCTTGACTTTGGAGTTATTCTACCAAAGTCGCTTAGGTTCTAATCCTGAGTACTGTACTTTCCCAGGGTGTTTGTAATGTCTTGGTTGTAGTTGGGGCATGAGGTTTTCAAGGGTGGGGTATGTTAGAACCGTCTGTAGCACGAAATGTGCTGAACCGGGATGAGCTGGATAAGATGGAAATCATGCAGTTGCCATAAAAAAGGAACATAAATGGGAATAAAAAAAGCAGAAGAAGCCAGTAAACTAGTAGCAGCTAACAGTATAAAAATATTTCATACAATCAAAAACAATGTAAAAGTAATCGCATCACTATTAGAAAATTCATAAATTAGTAATATGTGCTGTTAAACCTTGCATAACACTATATACAGGGTGAATAAAAAGGAAGGAAGATAGATGCTACAGCCTTAAATAATATCTACACGAAAAAAGTTTCCTATCAAGTTATTTGCCACAAATTGGCGTTTTTCATTTTTTTTTCGATTGTCATATGTTTTAGCTATGACGTCACCGACATTTTTTTTTAATGGCAACCTATACTCTCTATGGCATGACCAGTTAGTGCTTTTTATTCTCTATACAGCCATGTAAAATCATACATTTCCGTAATAACAATTTCAAGAACAGTCACGATAAACATTTATTTTTGTCACTGGCAACATTTTTCATCAGGTACACTTATTGCAAGATAAACAAGAGGCAATGTTAGGTAATTGTTGGAAAATGTTTAAAATTGAACAAATGCAAATCTGTAATGTCAATTCGGTGACAGTTAGCATTAATAAGTGATTAAAATTTAGTCTGTGTCCTGTATTAAATACGAATTTCTAATCATGGTACGTTTAACAGAAACTGAACGTATCGAAATTTTGATGATGATCGGGTACGATGATAAAAAGAGAACTCACGACGATGTGTGCGCTTTATTTATCGTGATTGTTCTTGAAATTTTTATTACGCAAATAATGTTGACGTGTGACGTATGATAATTTTACATAGCGGTATAGAGAATAAAAAGCACTAACTGGTCGTGCCGTAATAAGTATAAGTTGCCTTTAAAAAATAATGTATATGACGTCATAGCTTGAATATATGACAATCGAAAAACAATGAAAAACTCTAAATTGTGGAAAATAACTAGATAGGAAACTTTTGTTAGAAACTTTTTTCCGTAAAGTTATTATTTAAGGCTGTAGCATCGATGTTACTTTTTATTGACTCTGTATACATTGCCTAACCGATATGTTCATTTCCATAACACAAAACTGATTTTGAAATGTACAATTTACATTTCAAGATACTTTACTTTTGCGATAAAATTTAAGATATTGTAAGTGGTCCAAATATTGGAAACTCGATTCGACATACGCTACCGGGTATACGTTTATTGATCTATTGAACAAAAATGATAATTTGAAATTGTTGAATGTAATTACTTTATACGAGTGAAATTTTAAATTCACATAAGTTTTAAGGGATTTTTATTATTATTAATGGAATTTCAAATATTTGATTATGCTTACAAATATAAAAATTAATTTCACATATCACAAATTAATTGCTGTAATAAAAATAATAATTTCGCATATCCGAAATGTATTTCATATCACATATTTTTAAACAGCAGTGACATAGATTTTAGTAATGTTTAAATTCACCTGACTGTAAACTAAAATGGCTTGCATAAGCATGCTATTCATTCTGTAAACTCCTATCTAACATTTATTTTACATTTGCCAAACGTTTGTTACGTGTATGGTTATAGGTTTCCTCATCAGCGTCTAACGATTGATTTTTCATGCAAGTCGGCCTTTATAACCGTGTCATGATCTTGTCGTTTACGAAGCCTGTAATAATGTGGAACAAAAAATTTCTGTACTTGACAATTTAGGGAACAAGACAAAAAGGTTTGTTTAGAACTTCGCAGAAAATATTAATAACTTAGTAATTTAGGTTGGGCAACATAAATAATTAATACAATGAAGTAATTTCCGCATCAACCACTACTATCTTCTGTTACTAGTATTAATCTACCTTTGTCCTATGTCTGCTGCTAAAGCAGTTGGAGCATACACTAACGCTAAAAGTGTACGACAGCTTAATACCCTTATTAAAACATGTTTCTCAAACATAGTTGCTAACAGTCCGAAACACACTTGTTATTGTACCTCCAGCTTATTCTTATTGAGCAGCCCTCGTAAAACCCGGAAATATTAAAATATAAGCTTGTACATGTTCAATAATAGATTAAATACCCTCGATAAAAGTGGACAGAGGGAAAGTAGAACATAGAAACATGCGAAACAGTTTTCAAAACTGCATTCTGCATGGCATGCGAATGAATGATCAATACCAGAATGGGGGAAAGGCGCCAGGCCCCCATCAATAATAAAGCTAGCTATTTTATTTCATTTAAAATGTAGACGTCCCCTTCTCCCTTGAAGCCTTGATAGCATATACATTATGGAATCTGTCAAAAGGAGCGATAGTAATAAATGCTCATCGATTGGATAACAATGTCTTTTTACGGTGGAATAAGCAATATAATACGGAAACTTCGTCAATTATTTTTTTCTGGATGTCGAGATAATGGGGATATTATACAGTGTCTCATGAAAATCGTTTTCAAGGAGCCCAGATATGAATTATGACAGAACAATAAGGAAGAAAATTGTTGTTACATAACGTGAAGGTGAGGATGACACTTTTAGGCGAGGTTGTTGCTGATATGAGAAAAACGTATTTTTAGTCAAGTTTTTGGAATAAACATTCAAACGATCAGAATGCTTGAGTGCTTGAATTTTCATAATATAAGCACATTAAAGTCTGTTTATTAGATTTTATCAACACAGGAACGGTATAAAATTAAAAACATATGTTTTGGCCAGTTTTGAAGCTCAAATTTGTCGAATTACTTAATTCGAACACTTACACACACGTGTTGGTAGTTAAAAATAATCAAAACCCAAAAGATTTATTTCATTAAATCAATATTTATCTCTTGGCTCTTCGAATTTAGTAAATTTGACTTTGAAAACACATGAAATCATCAAAATATTTGCTCGAATTCTCAAAATGTTTTGGAGCGAAAATCCGGCATAATTACACTAACGAGTTAATTATTTTAATAAACTTCTCTTATTTAGTCACTCACCATTATCAACCTGTTTGTCCTGGGACATTTCGTGGAAGCTGTCAAGGAGTTTGCGTCTCTCCTGTTCTTCCTCCTTGCCAAACTTAATCATGGTGTCGGTTGTTAAGGACGCTGGAGGAAATCAGGGCCGCATCGGTTTGGAGATGTGGATGAAGGTGCAGCAAAAGTGTTTGGGAAATGTGTTCAGTCTCGTGCTAAAACTACATGTCGGGAGCCCTGTTTAGGCACAACCAATTTTACGTCATTGCGTCTATTCTATTCCGCAATTTCGCGACTACTGCGGCGGGATCACAGGGATGTCTTCTTACGGCTTCGCGGTTGCTATAGATACAGAAGCCGGCGATTAGGCAGGACCGGAATCGCGGCCAAAGCGTGGGTGGATACCGGACAAGACGGATACGTACAGAACATCGATATTTCATGAAAGGTACTCGTGTGCATCCAGTTACGTGCGTACATCTGGGTCACTGAGTTTCTAGATATAAGAGTTGGAAGATACAAGACAACATATTGAGACATTGTATTAAAGAAAGATTACCTTTGAAGTTAACATATACTTGATTTGATTAGAAAATAGTTTTGCTCTTGTTTAAACAAACATTATCCGCACAGTGGCATAGCTAGAACTTTTGTGCTCTTAGGCAAACATTATTAAGATTGTTAAATTTTTCTACATTATTTTACTTATTTAGTAAGTTAGTTTCGCTTTTTCTGAACATTTATATTATTATGTACGATGTTTTTTAGTCTGAAAATGAGACACAGCTGTCTTGAAAACGTTAACGCATTACTATGCATTACTTCATTAATATAAGCCTTACTTCATTAATATATTATATTATGTGGGATCTGACTTTGTTTTTATTTTCTACGATTTCTACTTATCCCATTATGAGACCATTGGACAACAACCAGTTTATTAAACACTAATGAGGCAGCCGCTCCTACTATTATAAATTTTTTATTTGAGTTTAGCTTAATATTTGGTGCTAAACTAACATCAACCGGTTTTAATATATTATTTTTGAATTTCTATTTAAGATAATTAAAATTATTAATATAAAACGTATACAACTGTTTATAATATAATGAAGTATATAGAACTCGATGCACTGTATTTAAAACTTAACTTTTCTAAATTTTAAATTTGTTTAAAAATTAACTACATCTGTTAAATTTATATTAGAAGTTTCTTGATCTTGTAACTAATACTGAAAGGTCTCATAATATCTGCGTTGCAACCTTTTATAGCTACTTACAGGAAGGACAAAGGATGTGATCAATACGTTATACATGTCTAATCATTGAAATGCTATCAGACATTTCTTTGTTTTGTATTAAACGTAATAAGATTAACAGATTGTAGAAGAAATCGGCAAGAAAGTACATTTGAACATTTAAAAAAATTCATAATGAATTAAAACATCTAAATCTGGCATTTTAACAATTTTTCTGCTCGGGTAATCCAAATAAATTACACTAAAGTAGTTCCAGCCAATAGCATTTTTGTATACATTATGCTAATTGTAAGTTTATATTTTATTATTAGAGCTGTGTGCTGAGTAACGACACTGTGTGTGTCTAAACAGCTGTATGTCTCTAGTTTATTGTAGAAGTTGTGTGCTGCTATTTTATTATTGGAGCTGTGTGCTTACTAACGGTATCGTGTATACCTAAATGTCTGTGTTCTCCTAGTTTATTATAATTGGATTTTGAATTTTTGCAGTGTATTGATACATAATAAATACAAGTCAACTTTTAAGTAAATCACCTATATAAATACATTTCAATGACTGTTTAAGAGTTCCCTCCTTTTCAGCCGATTAGGTTTTGGGGAGAATTGTGAGTTCCTAGTTTATTTATTATTAGAATTGTGTGTTGAGTAACGGTACCGTGTGTACCTAAGGAGTTGGAAGGCAAAGGATGCGATAAATACGTTACACATTTCTGATAATTGAAATGCAAACATACATTCCTTAAGTTAATTGTTTTCTATATAACTTAATAAGATTAACAATATGTAAAAGAAATTGGCAAGAAAGTACATTTGAATATTTAAAAAAGATTTTCATAATGAATTAAATTATCTACATCCGCCATTTTATAATTTTTTCTGCTCGGGGAATCCAAATAAATACCATTAAAACAGTTCCAGCTAATACTTGCATTTTTTATACATTACGTTAATTGTAAATTCATATTTTATTATTAGAGTGTTCCTATATT
Organism: Limonius californicus; assembly: GCA_014611495.1. Taxonomy (NCBI): domain Eukaryota; kingdom Metazoa; phylum Arthropoda; class Insecta; order Coleoptera; family Elateridae; genus Limonius; species Limonius californicus. The sequence continues at coordinate 18,361 of JABXWE010022555.1, forward strand.
ATTATTAGACCTGTGTGCTGAGTAACAGTACCGTGTATACCTAAACAACTGTGTGTCTTTAATTTTTTGTGGGATTGTGTGCTGATATTTTATTATTAGAGCTTTGTGCTTACTAAAGGTATCGTGTATACCTAAATGGCCGTGTTCTCCTAGTTTATTGGAATTGACTTTTGAATGTTCACAGCATATTGATACATAATAAATACAAATCAACTTATTAGTAAGCCTACCTATGTAAATCCATTTCAGTGGCTGTTTAGGAGTTTCTTCCTCTTCAGCCGGTTAGTTTATTGAGAGAGTTGTGGGTTCCTATTTTATTTATTATTAGAACTGTGTGCTCAGTAGCGGTATAGTATATACCTAAGGGGTTGTGTGCTTCTGATCTGTTGTGAGAGTTATGTACTACTATTTTATTATTACAGTTGTATTCTCAATAATAGTAGAGCCCCCAGCCTCGGGGTGGCCTTAAAAGCTTTTTTATTTTTAAATTACTATTAATAATGAAACTGATTAATGTTCAGGATGTTACTTTTTCCATAAACTTAAAACATCTGGATTATCCGATTACTTTCTGTCTAGGAACGTTTTAGGTTCTTCTGGTTTTCTTATGACTACACAGTAAATAACACTAATCAGTCGCCAACACCTGATTTTATAACTCAGGTATTTTTGTATATTACATAAGAGGAGACCTCCATTTTCTCAGTCCACATTCTTTCTTACCTGAACGTAGACGAACGTGGAGCGTAGAAATTGTAGAACAGGTTTACTATCACTACCTTTGGCTCTAATCACAGCTGAATCAATTCTTTAAAAGTCGTATATCACACAAGTGCATAATAACCATAGATGGTGGTCACAGAGCTCGTTAGATGAGCATGCAGTGTCACCAACAGTTAAATAACTCCCAAGCACAACGTGCAGCTATTAAACACACCTGAATATTTTGTTAGGTGCACACAGTGACGTTATTGAGAACACAGGTCTAATTATACAATAGAAACACCAAATTGTCAAAATAGATTAGGAGAACCCAGCCATTTAATTGCTAAAAAAAAGCCTAATCGAGTTACTTTTAGGACAAAACTGGCATGTCTGTGATTATCCAATCACTAATTCTACATATCTTTAGAAACGGAGTATACTTTGCATATTGTAGATTTGTCACTCACACAACAATTATACAGCGTGGTCCCGAAATAATTAGTCAAACTTTGGGAGCGAATTCTCCACACCAAAATATGAAAAAAGTACATTTAAACATTAGTCCGCAAATGTTTTCTTACGGAGTTTCAGCATTTTAAAGTGACACTTGTCCGATCACTTTTCTACATATAATTATGTTTATGTTTTGAAATTTTGTGTTCCTACCTTACTCATCCAGATACAATATCTTTTACATTGTTTTGTTTGTCTTGTTTTTAACAAAATAATTTTATTCCTTGTGCAAAAGTATTTAAGGAAGGTACTCTTGTTAAAAGTAAATAAACTCAACCGTTTTCGAGAGAATTCAATTATTATGAAAAAACGAGTTACCATGAAAATTTGAAAATTTTGTACTATATGGATTAAATTCGTAGAATAGATTAAGGACAACAAGACAATAAAAAACATATAAACGTTTGTCCGCAAAAGTTTAGTTGAGACAAGCCTCACTTTCGAATGCTGTAACTCCGTAACGAAACACTTTCGAACCAAGGTTTATATGAAAATTTTTTCTTGTTTTGGTCTGGAGAACTCGCTCCCAAAGTTTGGCCAACTATTTCATGAAAGCACATTCTTAAAATAAAGATAAATTAATTTAACAAACCTTTATTTACAAAATGTAACCTTATGCTTTCAATAATCTTTAGAATGTACATTTTGACATAGAAAATTTTTACAATTTTGGTTGGGTTAAGCGTTTTTCCGAAATTTCATATTTACTAATACGCAAATGAAAATGCAAAAATATCTACAACTTTTAATCGTTACAGACAGATAACAATAAAACAATTTTGGCAAACAATTATTCCTATTTTTAGGGTTTATTAATGATATTGTAATTATGTAACTCATTCCAATCCTAATTTGCTAATTTATGTATTTGTTCTAAATCAACTAAACCGAATCGTGTGTTATCTAACATTTCCGTTACTCCATAGGCAAGAGAACATTACTAGTGCACACGCGTACATCTATCCGATTATTGAGACACTCTTTCTGTCCATTTTTTTTATTGTTGCAAATCATTTTTCAGTTCCCAAAGTAATTTGATCGGAAGAAAAAATGTTTTGTATGTCTAAACGCAAATAATTTGATAACCAAACAACTAAATATTATTTCTTTTTGTATTAGAAATATTTTTGTTAATACTTTTCTAAACGTAAATAAATTTACAAAGCTATACATTTTGTGGAAATCATTTTTCCATCAGAAAAAAAACACAATTTTTACTTCTATAGCCGATACAAATGGTGCTTCATACAAAAACCCCAAACGAAATAATGTATTTCTATACGTAGACACAAGGTTCACTAACAAATACCTTTAAGTTGAAGGATGTATTTCAGCGCCTCTACACTTTCTGCTCTACTTGGCTCTTATAACTTAATACTTATTAGTTACTCCTACTAGATAGTAATATCGGTATGTTATTAGCAATATATTTTTATGCTGTGCTGTGGGTTTTCGTGTCTCTAATTGCGTTTCATGTTGGTTTCGTGCCATTGAGGGGCAGCTATATCTCGTGTTGTTTAATCAATGATTATATTTTTATTCGAATCCTGACTACGAAGAACCAATACTAGAGCGTATCTATAAGGAAAATCAATAGCATCCAAAAAAATTATAAATAAGAAATACTCAACAGTATTTTCTTTTACTTTTTCGGAAAATATTTTAGAACCAGTCAATATACGTGTTAAAAAATGATAAAAACGCTCAATACACAATATTTACAAGTACTTTTAACTTAAATATAACTTTAACACTTTCACAGTTTTAATAACATGCGAACGAATGAAAAGTAAATTAGAGCAGTCTATGGATGTCATTTTACAGTGCTGGCCAATAAACACTGCTCTTTATTAGCGACAGCTAAACGTCGAAGGCAACGACACAGCAAGTACAGTGCACAATATTTTACGTTAATTGAATGAAAATTATAGATAGTTTCGTCTAATGAGGAAGCCAAACATTAACAACAGAAATCCAAATTAATTTAATAGGCTATGTCTAGACCCACTAGAATCTAGTTTACTTTTTTTGATTTAGTGACTACTTCAACAAAGCAAGCTTTTTGGGGAATTTATGTACATCCGCCATTTTTAGTCTTTGTAAGCGGGAAATATCCAAAATTACAGCGGATAAGCATACGTTGTAAAGATAGTTGTGATTTAGTGGGAATGAAATATAAGGTGATGATGATGATGATGATTTGAAAGAGCGAGATCTAGGACGCGGTTTTCCAAGCATTTCTATGCACTTAGGAAATATAAGGTACTAGATTAAAAACCGTAGATCTTATAAACTTGTCTTAAAATTTTCACCCCTGCTGCAGATTCGGGGGGCCAAAATAAATAAAAAATTAGGAGTGAAAATTTTACCGATTGTTCTTCATTATCGAGTTATCGATATAACACAAAAGTTAAACATTTATATTAAGCTTTTCTAAAAACAAATAATAAGTACTTATTAGCAAAAAAGATATTCACCACATCTGTTGTAATGAAATGTGTTCAAATAGGTTGCCTTCTATTTCAAAGCAAACATTCGCACGATTTATCATGGAAGCACAAACCCTCTGTAGCATATTTTCGTTAATTGACACCACAACAACGTGAAGACGAACTAAGCCATCTTCAGGTTAACAGTAAACGTTTTCTTTCAAATGGCCAGAGATAAAGAAATGTAATAGATTCAGGTCTGCTGATATATGATGCCATGGTATGGATTCACGTCTCAGGGAAGTTTTCATTTAAGAAATTTCTCACTTGTATTCCATAATGTGACAGTGCACCTGCACCATCATGTTAGAATCAGCAACTATTAATGGAACTTCATCGAACAAT
>JABXWE010022556.1:0-11921 GCA_014611495.1 Limonius californicus
CTTCAAATCTAAAATTTCAAACTTCAACTTTCAACTTCAAACAGAATTCTTTGAAATATGATATGATTCCTTCAAATTCAGAATCTTCCCTTAATCTTTTAGGTTTGAACTTCAAAACCAAAATCATAAAATCATGAAGAAGCAGTGTCTCAACTTCAAATTCAAACACTCAATTTTAAATGTTCAGCTTGAAGGTCCTGCCACGATTTCAAACACTAGATTTGTACTGCAAACAAATGTTTGAACTTTGGTGTTATGAGTTGTACTTCACACTCAAGATCACAACTTTAAACCCCAAACTTTAACTGGAAACTCAAGATCTTCCATTTATCCTACAGATTGCAATATCAAACTCAAAATATCAATTTTTCCTATCGATTATTGTAATTTAAAATTTAAAGTTCAAATTAAAGGCCTGAATTTTAAACTTCATCTATCAACTTCAAACTTAAGATCACAACTTTTTAGAAGAAGTTTCGACCTCTAATCCAATATTTCAATTCAATTCTCCAAATTTATAATTACAACCCAAATTATCCACTCCATGTTGCAATTTATAGTTTGAAACTCAATATTTCGTCTTAAACGGTTTTTCAATATAATTTCCAAATTTCGAAGTTCAACTCAAAATTTCAACTTTAAACAACGCATTGTTATTTCTAATTAAGGAACTCTGCTTTACACTCCCGATGTGGAATTCAAAGTCGGAATTACATTTTTAAAGTATAAGCTGAAGACTTCACCGAAAATGCAATATCTAGACATTACACACTAGGTCTCATTTTTGAAATTAAAGTTTGAAATTGTAGATCGCGGCTTAAGCTCTATCTTTGAACTCAAACTTAAGATATTGGCTTAAAAATGCGATATTTATACTGCAAGCAAAACATATATACTTTGAACTTCATTTTTCCACCTTTAATGCAAGATCCAGCCGCAAAGTCAAGATTCCGAATTTAAATTGCAAGTTTAAGCTGCAAACACCTGCTCTTAAAATTTTAGATATCAATGTCTAATTTAAATTTGCACTTTTTATTTCAGCATTAAATTAAAAGCGTCTACTTCTTGCTCGTGAATTATAAATCGCATCCAAGATCTAAATTTTAAGGGGCGATATAGACAAAGGCATTTAACTCGAAATTTGAACTTCAGACCCGAAGCTCACATGCAAACCAACAATTAGGATTTTTAAATTGAGATTCCAACTTCAAGAGCCTTTTTCACCCTTAACTTTAAAACTTCAGTCTCAAGATCTCGACTTTAGAAGCCGGTATCTTCTCTTTAAATTCGTGGTTTTAAGTTTTACCTTGAAATTCTAAATCTAAATTCAACATCTCCAGCTTAAGCTCAAGATTTTAAATGTATACTCGAAATTGATTCCTCAAACCCGAGCATTTCGTTTCGACCAGGAACGTAGTTTTTTTTAAATCATATCTGTGATTCAACTCAAGATTCTCAATTTGAACTCAGGCTCATGAGTGAAGTCGGCATAGCCAAGAAACGTTAAACTCCAAATTTGAACTTGCGACTCAAGATCTCGGCAGAAACACCTAGTAAACCGCGCATTCATACCGATAAATTGGATTTTTAGATTGAGATTCCAACTTCAAGAATAAGATCAATTTCATGCTTCACGCTTAACTTTAAAACTTCAATCTCAAGATCTGGACCTAAAAGCTGATATCTTATCTTTAAATTTATGATTTCCAGTTTTACCTTGAAATTTTAAATTTAAATTCAACATCCTCAAACCCGAGCAATGGTATCGATTTTAAATCATATCTGTGATTCAACTCAAGATTTTCATTTTGAGCTCAGGCTCATGAGTGAAGTCGGCATAGACAAGAAACGTTACACGCCAAATTTGAACTTGAGACTCAAGATCTCGGTAGAAACACCTCGTAAACCTCGTTTTCAAACCGATAATTTGGATTTCTAAATTGAGACTCCAACTTCAAGAATAAGATCAATTTCATGCTTCACCCTTAACTTTAAAACTTCAATCTCAAGATCTGGACCTAAAAAGTATATCTCTTATCTTTAAATTTATGATTTCCAGTTTTACCTTCAATTTTAAATTTTATATTCAACATCCTCAAACCCGAGCATTGGTATCGATGAGGAACCTAGCTTTTCAAATCATATCTATGATTCAACTTAAGATTTTCATTTTGAGCTCAGGTTCATAAGTGAAGTCGGCATAGACAAGAAACATTAAACGCCAAATTTGAACTTGAGACTCAAGATCTCGGTAGAAACACCTCGTAAACCTCGCTTTCAAACCGATAATTTGGATTTTTAAATTGAGACTCCAACTTCAAGAATAAGATCAATTTCATGTTTCACCCTTAACTTTAAAACTTCAATCTCAAAATCTGGACCTAAAAGCTGATATCTTTAAATTCATGATTTCCAGTTTTATCTTGAAATTTTAAATTTAAATTCAATATCCTCAAGCACCTCCTTGGTATCGATATGGAATCTAGATTTTTAAATCATCCATGACTCAACTCATAATTTTGATTTTGAACTCACTCTTACGTTCAACGTCGATATAGACAAGATACACTAAACAGCATCAAAGAATTGAGGCTCCAGCTGCAAGAATAAGATCATGTTCATATTTCACCATTAACTTTAGAACTTCAGTCTCAAGTTCAGACACTAAAAGCTGATATCTTATCTTTAAACTCACGGTTTACAGTTTCACCTTGAAATGTTAAATTTAAATTCAACATCTCGAACTTTAGATCAAGATTTCATATATAAACTCAAAACTGAATCCTCAAACCCGATCATTGGTTTCCATCAGGAACCTAGTCTTTTAAGTCATATCTACGATACAGCTCAAGATTTGGATTTTGAAGTCAGGCTTACAAGTAAAGTCGATATAGGCAAGAGACATTAAACTCAAAATTTTAACTTCGGACTCGAGATCTCGGCATAAATATCTCATAAACCTTGCATTCAAACCAACAATTTGGATTTATATGTAAATTGAGATTCCAACTTCAAGAATAAAATCAATTTCATGCTTCACCCGTAACTTTAGAACTTCAATCTCAAGATCAGGACCTAAAGCTGATGTCTTATCTTGAAATTCAGCATTGGTATCGATCATTAACCTCCTTTTTTTAAGCATATCTATGATTTAACTCAAGGTTTTGGCTTTGAACTCAAGCTCATGAGTGCAGTCGATATAGACTATAGAAACTTGCTCTTTTACAACTGCATACTGTATTGTAAGACTTCACACAGCAAGAGTGTTCCGAATATCAGGCATTAGAGAAGTATAATTTACATCAAAGACTTTGTATTTTTCTTGTAGTGCAAGGAATTTCATACGAACTCCTTAAGCAACTAAAACTATGTCTCAATGATTTTTAGAAAAAGGTCATGTTTGGGTGTCTATTTTCTAGATGAACAGTTATGGTTTGAGTTCTTTGTCTTGTACAAAACGTAGCGCTCTTCTCTTCTATGCCTGTAGTTCGTGCTACAGACGTAGAGGACCTATAGCAATATGAGTTCCGAACCACGGGAAGTGTAGACACTTCTACTGTCAAACTGTCCAATAGTAAATATCATTAAAAGATATACAAATATTAATGCAGACCGGTTTTCAGTAAATTGTTCCCTCCACCTAGCGTTTTACCTTTCGATTCTTGATTTCTACGTATTTTTATTGCTGCATTTTCCAATTTTAATGAAGTGACACAGAAAAGAAGATAACATGTTGTGTTTATTTATATTTAAGAAAGCTGATTCTTTTATGCAATATCTCTCAATAATTATTCTAAGAAAGTTGTTTTCTTTTCAGGTGAGTACCGAAATACCCCAAATTTCAATCCATTACGGCAGTGGGTAAGATAACAAATTAACCAGATGCTTTTGCATGTCTGTTTTCTCTTTTTGAAGCGGACTTGACGATTTGAGCACCACCGGATCCGACAACCAGGAAACTTTATCATTATTTTCATAAGTAAATGTATCATATTGCAAGTTGGGCGACAGTTTATAAACAATGCAGGATAAACTTACCGGCAACCATTAAATCTCTATACTGTAATATTTTTTACCAGCTATTTAACAATTATAAAAAACTCGTTGAAGCAAGGCTCATAAATATTTCACGACCTCGTTCTTCGATTATTTTCCACCTACGTAATTATGCAAATGATATAAGCTACCGCTCGATCGTTGACAACTATAAATTTAGTGCTGTTTTGACACTGGTAATTTAAAATTTTCTTTTGGGCTAGTAGGCTGCATAATTAAATAATAGTAAGCCACTTGACTCCCGACCTTAAACAAGTAATAATTTAAATAAAGCACTAACTTGAAACAGTCGGGGAAATCTATGCTGAGGATTATAATAATTAAATTTATTGCAGGGGATTTAATAAATCCCCAGCTTTACTGTGGGAATCTCGCGTAACGCCAATTTTTTCAAAATTATTAAAGCGTGAAAAATGTAAATGGCCGATTAGGTCCAAAGATTCCAGTCTTAAAAGTGCCCATTACAGAAATAAATAAAACGCGGAGTAGAATGCCTAAAAAGCCATTAAATGAACTCATAATCGAAAGGTAACCGATGAATTAAAGTTTCTAACGGACTGCAGTCGGTAAAAACAAGATATCCCTACCTTGTTCGAAGAAAATAAAGCAACAAAAAGTGGAAGAAGTCGAGTTTAAATTACACATCCATACAAGTTCACGATCAAGTGTTTGTTGGTAGTGAAAGGAGCGGAATTATAAGGAGTTTCTTAACCCGAATGAATATTTACGGGCAGATTTAGTTCAGATTCACGTACTTCCAGTTCAGAACGTTCTATGTTCGTGTAAATTTCCTATCGTTACATCGATTACTCGATATCGTTTCAAGACTAACGGTAAACCTACACCAAGCTTAATGTTTGTTGCTCCTGTTACACGTTTTCGAATAAAGCTGTATTATAATACAGCGTTACAAAATCAAGATCAATTGTTTAAATTACAAAAGATTTTTCTTCAACGTGTAAATGTAATACATTTCCTCGCTATAATAACACCCGCGTTAGGAATTACATTGTTTGTTAAAACTGTTATTTCAAAGATTAAATAAGAGTGCATTAATAAAAATTAGTACAGTCGTCAGATTACCCCTTAAAGTGGCATCATAATTTTTTGTCCCTGTTTTACATTAGTAAACTTGGAGAAACAAAAAAATTAAAAAAGATAGTGTAATTACTATTTTTGTACAGATTGGGAAGAGTATAGGAATACAATCAATGAAAACGTTTATTTAAAAGTAAGGCTCAATAGTTCAGAGGATATCGAAGAAATAACAAACATGCTAACTGTAATACTTCAACAAGCTACACCGCAACCGGACCCTCGAAAATGTATTAACAATATTCCCTTGGATATGAAAAACCTCGTAACCGAAAAGAGAAGAGCAAGAGCGATATGGCATTGTAGTCATATTCCAGCTGATACGACTAAATACAATCAGCTAAGTAACAAGTTAAAATCTAAACTCAGAGAAATGCGGGATGAATCATTCCAATACTATGTAAACCATCTCAACAGATATGAGAATTCCACATGGAAAGCTGTTAAATATGCAAGAAAACCTAAATCAGCAGAACCTCCAAATTAGAGGCTCCAATTCGCAAAACCACACCAACTGTAGGACATTGGGCGAAAAGATATAAGGAAAAGGCTGAGCTGTTTGCAGAGCACCTTACCCAAGTATTCACCCCGCACAACAACGAACGAGAGCTCCAAAAAAGCACCGGTTTAAAGACCTCATAACGGCCAAAATGTTAAAAGAACTACCAAGAAAAGGTATTGTACTACTAACATATCTATTTAATGCTATCCTGACTTTGGGTTACTGACCAAAGCAAATGAAACTAGCTCAAATACTTTATATATATAAGCGGGAGTCCTACGGCTGCTGCCGCTTCCCGCATCTCGATCGCCAGAAACTTCTGTCTTCCCACTCATCTTCGTGTAGTCCTCTAGTTCTCATGGAACATTCTAACCCTTCAAGCCAGGTTTTCTTCGGCCTTCCTCTCTTTCTGCGATTTGTGGGCTGGTACTTGAACATTCTCAGTGGCCATCTCTCCTCATTCATACGTCGAACATGTCCATACCATAGTAGTTGCTTGTTTTCTATCCTTTCTACTATGGTGTCGGATACTTTCGCTTCTGCTCTAATGATCTCGTTTCTAATATGTTCCAGTCTTCCACTCATCTACCAGCATTAAGATCCATACCTTGTTATGGTCTCCACAAGAACTTTGTAAATCATTACTTTTGTTTTAATTTTATTTTTGACGATCAACGTAGGGAATTTAATTTTTGTACTACTGCTTTTCCTTGCGTGATTCTTCTATTTATATCTTCGTCGCATGTTCCATTTTTTGTTATAATGATACCTAGATATTTGTACTCGTTGCATTGTTCAATAGTTCCACAGTCTGTCTCTATACTTTCCGCTTCTTCTCCTGTCACCAAATATTCGGTTGTGTTAGTATTCATCTACTAATTTTTATAGCATGTAATCGCTATCATCCCGATCGTTGGCTATAATAATTTGGTCCACGGCAAATAAAAGGCTATATAGACAATCCTATCCTATTTTTTTCCCATTCTAGAACATTTTTTACTCCAGTTTGACAGAGCTTCTTTTATATAAATTTTAAAGAGCGTAGGGGATAAACCACAACCTTGTTTCAGCCCCTTTGTGACTTCAAAGTCCTGTGACAGTTCACCCCGTACCTCAGTCATACATTTTATGCCTTTATATATATCATGAATACATTTAATATACTTTTTATTTAAATTGCTTTTCTGCAATACTTCAAATAATTGTTTTAGTGGGACATTGTCGTATGCCTTTCCGAGGTCGACAAATGAGATGTGTGCTTTTGTTTCTTGTCAGTCTCTTCTCGATCAACTGTCTAACGGTGAAAATATTGTCTAGACAGGACCTACCTGCCCGGAATCTGCACTGTTCTTCAATTTCTTCCAGTTCTTTCTCTATTCTTTCCTTTAGCACCTTGCCGTACAGCCTTCCCATAGAGCTAGTGACACTGATTCCTTGATAGTTGCTGCAAACCTATTTACTACCTTTTTTATGTATAGAACTGAGACGTGCTATATTCCAATCTTCAGGTATCTCTTGACCCTCCATAACACATTTATTAAAGAGTTTCGAGCAGTACCTTTGGTCCATTTTTCACCAATTCTGTAGGAATGCCTCCTGGCCCAGCAGATTTCCCGTTTTTCATTTTTCTAAGTCTTTCCCGTATTTCCTCTACTGTGACTTCATCGATGTTTTGCTGTTCTTTATATATTTGATTTTCGTTTTTATTCCATATGAATTCCGCTCTATCCTCGGTCAGTAGCAGTTTGTAGTACTCCTGCCATTCATTTAGATTAATCAACAGTATATTTATTTTCTCTCTGACATCCTGTCTGAAATTGTTTATCATCTTCCAAGCCTCTGCCACCTTAGACCCTCCCATGTAACTATCTACTTCTTCACATCTTTTCTCCCTCATCTCATTCTTACATTTTGTGACTTTTTTCTAGACCTCTCTCTTTACCCTAACATACATCTTTCTATCTTCGTTGTCCCTTGTCGATAACCAGTTTTGGCACATACACTTCTTCAGCTTAGTCATCTCTTCTATTTTATTATTCCACCATTCTGGTATTTTTGTCCGATTCATATCTTGGACACCCAATGCTTCACGTGCTGCTTCAACTATATTACATTTAATCTGCTGGTACATTTCTTCTGCATTTCCATCCGTTATTTCTTTCGGCTTGTTAGCTAGTCTCGTCTTGTAAAGAAACCTTGTTGAATCTTCCTTTAAACTCTCAATCTTAAATTTTGCGATGTCCAATTTATTTCTTATTAATGTACTTTCTCTATTTTCGTATTTCCGGAATTTCGTGTACAATGTAGTTTTTAACATAAAGTGATCAGACCCACATTCTGGACCTCTGTATACTCTAATATCTATATTTTTAGTCTTGAGCACTGTCTTAGTACTACATAATCTATTATAGAGCGAAGATTTCTTTTTGACTGAAACCATGTGCATTTATGAATTTGTTTGTGAGGGAAGAAACCATTCATAATTCTTAGAGAGAGTGACTCACACAATTCTGTTAATCTTTGACCACTTTCGTTAACAGTTTGCTCTCCGTAATTACCCACCACTAAACTAGTTTTGTTGCTACCCGTTCTTGCATTTCGATCTCCAAGCAAGATTACTTCTTTTGTCTTTTATGCCCGTTAGAACTGTAGTCAACTTGTTGTAAAAATCATCTTTGATACTTGTATCTGCGTCGTCTGTCGGTGCATATACACCAACTATCACTAACTGATAGCCACTTATATTCAGTTCTAGAAGCATTATCCTTCCATCTACTTCTTCCCAATATTTAATGCAGTTTCTAAGCTTGCGATGAATAACCATCGATACACCTCTTTTTGCCCTTTCACTTTTGGCAATACCAGAGTAAAAGTGCATGTATCCATTTATGTTCTCATTCCCTGTACCTTTCTTTTTTGTCTCCGTTAAACCACATATGTCTATTTTAATTTTATCTATTTCTTGGAATACTTCTCTTTGCTTTGTTCGTAGGCCCTGAACTTTCCACGTAACCAAATTCAAAAACCGTTTTCGTTGCTTAAGTCGTCTATAATTGTTTCCGTCCTTTTTCCGAGGCTGAATATCGAGATTTTTAGCGATGTATTAGTTTTATGAATAATGGGTTGCTGGCCCAACGCTTCAACCCCCAACCTGGAGGATCAGAAGCTTTGGTTTCGGGGTGCTATTCCCTTATACAGACTGTTGTGTCCCAACTAAGAGATCTGTATTCCCTTTCTGCGATAACTGCTACGCCTGCTCCACCGTTGGAAAATGCCATTCTCTTCCGCTGTCGCAACCGTTGGTTATCTTCCTCGTAGTCCTGAGTAGGAGCCCTTACAGGGTGCTATCAGCCGGGCCAACTGAACCCTGGTTTTTCAATGAGGTTGTTACTCCTTCCCCTCCTCTTTCTACATCTTGGCTTGGGACAGGCAATGGCGGAATTCTAGCTCAAATAATCTTGATACTAAAACCTGGTAAATAGCCAACGGACGTTTCACCATACCCACCTATAAGCCTATTGCTTATTGTTTCCAAACTTCTAGTAAAACTGATACAACGAAGGATTAATGAAGACTTAATAGCACAAGACTCGACCCCGGCCCATCAATTCGGTTTTCGTTCAGCCCACTCAACTACACGCACACAGCAATGCCACCGCATAATACAAGTAACAATTCAGGCCCTAGAAACAAAAGAATACTGCCCAGCGGCAATATTAGCTGTTATCCAGGCTTTTGACAAGGTCTGGCACCCTGGACTTCTAGTTAAAATAACAAGCACTCTTCCATAAGCATGCTATAACTTATTAAAATCATATTTGTGCCAGCGGCGTTCGAAACAAAAGTAAATAATGAAGTGTCTGGTTTTAATCCAATTACATCGGGTGTGCCACAGGGTAATGTGCTGAGTCCACTTCTATATCTACTTTTCACAGAAGACCTACTATTAGCTGACAACACAACATTGGCAACGTTTGCTGATGACACAATCATTCTTGCAAGCCACGAAAATCCAGCAATAGCTTCATCACGCATACAAGATCACCTAAATGTACTCCAAGGATATTTGCAAAAATGGTGTATGAAAGTAAATGGAAATAAATCACAGCACATAACTTTTACACGTACAAAAGATCAGTCCCCAACAGTACAAATAAATAATCACGATATACCACAAGCCAATGTAGTTAAGTATCTCGGACTAAATCTAGATGATAAGCTGAACTGGAAGTAACACAGAAAAAAAAGAAAGCGAATAGATATAAAAGAAAGGGAAATAAAGTGGTTAATAGGAAGAAACTCAAAACTCTCAATAGACAATAAGATCCTCATTTACAAAGCAGTTATAAACCCAATTTGGAGTTATGGAATAGAATTGTGTGGATATACAAGCAAATCCAACCAGTCGAAAGTACTAAGAATGATGACAGACGCACCCTACTACGTGTCAAATCACACTCTTCACGTATACCTTAAGAAACCATACGTACAAGATGTAATCCATGAAAGTAGTCAAACACCATGGCAAATTGGAATTTCACACTAACTTGTTACTGGAACAGCTACTAATAGATGAGAAGACTAAAAAGGACCTGGCCAACAGACCTAAGATGAGGTAGAAGAGGCAACGTCTCTGGACATCAACGTTAGTGCATCTGAGTGCATTTGAATATATGAATTTTTGTGCCCATTTACCTTAATGTTCCCCACAAGTGTTCTGTTAATTTTGAATGTTTTGCAATTTTTTGAAGAGAAGAGCAGAAAGTTACGAAGGGGGGAAGAATTAATTTCACCTACACATGCCGTTCAACACGTTACGTTGGCTTTGAGAGTGTCATCAGACCGTACAATTTATAACCTGAAGAAGAATAGTATCAGAACAAATAATGTTTGTTAACCAAATATATCGCAGAAAATGATAAACGTAACAATGCAAGTAATGCGTATATTGAAGATCACGATAAGAGATGTAGTATACAAAATATATGCCACCAAGAAACACCTAACAATACAAACATTACACAAACGCATAATTGAAAAAGAGTTTCAATTTTCCACGTCGGCTTTACACAAAAGGTGTAAAAAAATGGTCAAGACTGTATCTACTGGAAGAACCTTATATTCAGCTCAAGAAGACCACATTTCTTAAGGAATGTATGAAAAGTCAGAAACTACTGATTAGTAATCATCAACGAAATACATGCCCAACAAATACAACAAATCCACAAACTTCCCAGTACTTCCTAAACTAAAAAGACAATGGTCACACAACATTACCCATACAGAAGCTGAATACTAAAAACGAAGCCTCAACATCTTATGATCTTATAGCCACAATAATTAAAGCTATACTCGATATCATCACTCCACAACTAGAGAAAATTAACCCGATGTTAATATCACTACTACCTACTCTCCTCAATGTCAAATAACATCATTTTGTACATAAATAATGAATAATAAATAAAAGAAGACTATACACCTGACACCAGCAGATGGTCAGGATACGATTATTAGAAACCAAATTGACTATATTCTTGTCAACAAACTGTTTAGAAACGGCATGAAAACAGTCGAAACCTACCCGGGAGCGGACGTTGCGTCCGACCACAACTTGTTAATGTCGAGAATGCAAATAAAACTTAAGAAAATCACACACCCATCCAAGAAAGCAGAAAGTGAACACACAGTTACTAAAAATCCAATGCATTCGGAATCAGTTTACTGTTAAAGTTAACGACAAGCTCAGTCAATGATGGAGAAAATACAGAATGCGTCAAATACAGATGTAGAAACAATGTGGGAACATATGAAGAATGCAATGATAAAAATAGGAAAGGAAATTCTACGTGTCAAAGAAGAATAAGTGGACGCGACTGCCTCCCTGGACTTTCCCATACTGGAAACTGTTCATATCATCTTTATTCAACAGTAGAGTTATTTTCCTCAAAACGGTTGTTCAAGTGCTATCCTAAAACCTGGCCTCGTAACGAATAGACTTACAAGGCTTGTAAGAAGTCCCGCCAAATATCTGCGGTGCCCCTTAATTTCCTTTTAATATGCAACCAAGCATACTTCATTCTCTACTATATACGTGATATTGTGACTGCAAATTGAGTTTGCTGTGATTTTATAACAGACAGACATTTTTTAAAAACCACTTTTTTGGATTCCTAGAGACCCAAAACGGATATTTCAAACAGAACTCGCTATTGAAGTTTATATATAAAAATTCAACGAGGTTTAGTTTTCTTTTTACGGCGAACAA
>JABXWE010022557.1:0-10147 GCA_014611495.1 Limonius californicus
CCCAAATGCAGCTTAATCAGAAGCACGAAATCCAAAATGCACTTTTATTCGAATCACACAATAACTATTTATATCGATGCACTCCACAACACTTCTGGATTTCACTGACATAAATCCAACTTTAATCGATGCACCCAATTGCTTCTCTTTGCTGATAGAAATCCAGCTTTAATTGCTGCACCCAATTACTTTTCGTCGCTGACCACACGGTCAAAAACACAACCGCCCTTCTTGAGGTTCCCTTGACCTCTGCCTGGTCCTCACTCTTAGCGTTACCACCAAAGCTCTCTAACATGTGTTTTTAAATAAAAGTACTGATGTGTTACAAGGCTAACATAGCAAAACATTCTCCGCTAAAGGAGATGTGTGACAAACTAGTGGCATCAGTGCCTAACAGGGTAGGCCAGTTAGTGACAGCAAAATGATTGCTTTTGTTTCATTATTATTCTGTTGGTCCCAACTAATCTGCATAGTACTATATCTACCTGCAATTTCTAAGGAATTGCTGTTTAATATAATAAATTGGGTGGTAAATGAACGGTTAAATAAGCGTAAGGTCTGAATTAAAGCAATATGAATGAAATAATATTTTATATTTTAAAATTTATAGGAAGCAATCAATCAAAAACAAACATTTAAAGGTAATTTTCTAAAATGGAAATTAGTAGAAAGATATTTCTTATTCATCTTTTCCAGTTTCAACTGATTCGCTGTTTAATTGTAAGAGGCTTGTCCAACTGAAACACATTTTTGATCAACATAGCTTTGAAAACAAAACGAAATAATTCAAACGACGTTTTTTAATGTTAGTAGTGTTTGTAAGCAACACATTAATAAGCTTCTGGCGTTTCAAATTGATTCTCATTTTTAAAACTTCGAATTTAAAATGGCGTTTCTTGTTGAAAATTCTTACAAGTTTGATCAGCGTGGGTCCTAACATTTTTGTGTGCAACCATTGCAGATTCATACGCTAATGCAAGCAGTGTATGGACGACGAGGTGCACGGTGTACTGCATTAACAGAAAACAATATGGCATGTGTAAAAGGCCCTATTAGAGAAAATCGTCGAATGTGAAGTAAGGAAATTTCTGAAATTGATGGTGCGAGTTTAGGATCTGTCCATAGTATTGTTCGTAATGTGGGTTACAGCAAAGTTTGTTCGCAATGGATTCTTCGTCTCTTGTCTAATGAACAAAAATGCTTGCGGATGGGCTTATCTCTGCAACACCTCACAGACTATAGGCAAAATGGTGATGACTTTCTTCTGTCAATAGTTGCTAGTGACGAAACTTGGTGCCATTACTACGAGTCATTCAGTAAGTTATTGTCGATACAGTGGAAACATTCAAGTACACCACCGCCGAAGAAGTTAAAGCACAACCTTCTGCAGGCAAGGTGATGTTAACATTTTTTTTTCGAGCATGAAGGACCCTTGTTGATAGAGTTTAAGGATTCTGGCGTAAATGTCAATGCAAATCTGTACAATGAAACTTTGAACAAGCTTCATCAAGCAATAAGGCGGAAACGTCCAGGAAAACTTACGCATTTTACTGCACAGCAATGTTAGGCCTCATGTGGTTAATGGGGTAAAAGAAAAACTTCATCGACAGAAATGGGGGGTTTTAGAGCATCCACCCTGTAGCCTGGATCTATCGCCTTGCGATTTCCATATTTTTGTACCGCTGAAAAAGCGTTAAAAGGTTGGCATTTTGAGTCTCTCGCAGAAGTACAGATAGCTGTGGAAGACTTCAACCAGCAGCCACAAGAATTCTATGATCAGGCTATACATCGATTAGTACAACTGTGGGATGGGTGCCTTAACTGTGACGGTAATTATTTGTAAATAAATTGTTGACTATATTTTGATATAGCAAATATGGGTTTCAATTGAACACACCTCGTAGTTATACAATATTAGAAATTAAAAATCAAACTAAACAAAGTAATTTTATTATCCCACAAAGATTTCAGGAAGAAAGCGAACTGAAAGGAGGAACCCTTCAGCATTGTACTGAATAGATAAGTAGAATAATTTATGTTATAATATGTTGCACAATATTTGATAACATTGTTATTTCTAGAGTTTTTCTGAAAAATATTACAAGAAATAATTTTAGCTTCGATCCCTGATACTATCTTATTTTAAATACATAAATTTGTGCGCAATTAATAATCGAGAGAAGGTATAATATGAAGTTGATATCAATATAATTTCAAACAATGGGAAAACAATCACGATTACTAATCACCGCATTATCGCTTCCCAGAATACTTTCATTGTCGAGACACCTAAAATTGCCAATTTTGTATAGACCATAATAGAATTTCGAGTAGTAGCAGGTCTGACACACTAACAACGAACTAAAAACGAAATGTGGTTGAGCGAAGTGGGCATTCTAGCGCTTTTCTTTCTTAAGTTTTCAAATGGATTTAATTTTACAAAGACTTCCAAAAAAATTGCTTTTCCGGATGAATTCGCGGAAAGTATTCAAAATTATATAAAATATGACCAAAGCCGAATCTCCGAACAATGTAAATTACAATTATTTGAATACAGTAAAGCTTTATATCACGTGGACGCATGGGCTTGGCTTAGTAAGTAGTTTTTAATTTATTTGACAGAACTTTTAAAGAAGGTGCTGTTTCAGTGTTCGATGCTGGCACCAAAATTCCGTCGGGTATATTGAGTGGCAATCTGGTTGGTTTGGGCAATTTCGATCAGTGCTTAAACATTACAGAAGCTACCTCCGCAGCAGGTATTTATGGAAAGCATTGTATTGGAGAAATTTCATTGAGCTTCCGGAATGGTGCGAATACAAAATCACTTAAAAAAGTAAGTTAAAATAATACATTTCTACTAAAATTTTTGTTTACCTGAACTGAACCAATAGGTGATAAAATTTCTAAAACTGTATTGAATTTTACGTTGGTTCTTGCAACGTTTGACTCGGGAACATCTTAGTACAGCAAACCCTCTATCATAGGTTACAGACACTTGGAGGTATATTATCATGACTCTACTTAGCAGGTATTCCATGTTGTTGAATCACCTGAACCAAGAATGCTCAATTCAGAGGGTCTTTTTTCTGCTGCGTTTGCTACCTGTTTACCACACTTGTGCTCCACCAATGACCTACAGCAACTTTATTCGTGGATCGGCATCAATGTTACATTTCAAGACTATCTATGTCAATCAAAATTAACTGATCCTGAATTTACAGGCGGCGATATTGCAACTATGTAAGTAAATTAAGTGTAAAGCAACATTTTCCTTTTCTAGTAATTATTGGGGTATCATTTCAGTACATTTTTATCTATTATATTGTGTATCATGCTGGCGTCTACTATCTACGATGCTATCGTTTTCTATTCCAAAACAAGTAAGTGCTTTTTTACTATACTACTCCATTGAGTAGATTCACTGCTGACATTGTATACATATTTTTTTCGGTGATTTGTTATTAATATTTTAGAACCCGCCCATTCTGCACTAACAGCTTTCTCTATTTTAACGAACGGCAGGAAACTGATTACCACGAGCAAGAATTCCAGTCAAATTTCTTGTTTACATGGAATTCGTGTAATAAGCATGATGTGGGTGGTTTTAAGTCACAGATACACTTCGAGTTTAATGCTTCCAAAAAGAAATGCTTTTAGTATGTTTGAAGTAAGTATCTCTCTCTGTTTCATAGCTTCAGATTATTTACTTTACTACAAAACTTTCAGTGGATGTTTGATGAAAAAAATATGTTTATAATGGGCGCTACCGTATCTGTGGATACATTTTTTGTATTAGGTGGATTGGTAGTTAGCTATGGATTTATGGCAGCTATGGCAAAAGGAGTAAAATTTAATATTGTTATGTTCTACGTTCATAGATATTTAAGGTAACTATAATATACAAAATGTATCAAATTGTGTTACTGTTTATCAGTGTTTATTTTCATGACGCGCTTTACATGTGCTAGAAAAGAACCGTATGCAGGATACAATAAATATATATTTTAATCAGATGTTTTACCAATCTAAACAAGTATATACTTAATTTTTTAATTTTCGAAATAATTGACGGAGTGGATTCTTGATAGTAATATAGATTAATCTTTAAGAATTGATGAGCACCTGGAAAATAAAATGATAATGATGAATGAGTGATAATGAAGTACGCGGATACGTATTCTACTTAAAAAGCATAGTTCATTTCAGATAAATTGCACGAGGAATATGAAACATTCATAAATATGTTTATTTCATCAGATTCTTTAGATAGAATAGCAGACATATTTTTTACTTCTCTACGTCTTGCTACTTTTATGCATTGTTTTGTCAATTATATGTCTTATATAGTCTACCCATATTTTATTATAATAACCTGAGTCTCCGATGTAGGACTCATTGTCCAATTGTCTCTCATTCCCATTTCATTTTATTATTTAGTTTTTCTAATATTGCTTCTATTCCAATTTTCTTCATATCCGCCAATTCATTACATTTACTATAATTTAATATCACTTTAGATGTTCAACTCCCCATTGTTTCCCACCACTACCAACACCAAAATTTTAAATGACAAAGGGGTGTCGAGTAAGTTTTGCTATGCTGATGTTACAGAATTCTCGTTTGAGTAACTTCAAGCCAATGGTGTACCCCTGTTTTAATTTCGTCGCCTATATTAAATCACAGACGGTTCGAGCTCCATACTGTATGGAGGCTGCTCAAAATGTTCGCATTTGAATTTCTGTAATAAGTGCCGTGTGCCGCAGCTGTACACGATCTTGCATTGCCGGTTAATCTTCATGGGCCGTCTTAACTTCTCAATTTTTTTGCATTCAGAAACCTAATCATCGCCCATTCCTCACAACTGTATGGATTTTGATCACCTGTTCTCATTTTGACGCAACCTTACGCATCGCCCAACATCAATACAGTATTATCGTTTTATCCAGTGATGACTTGATTAGTTGTACGAGTTTACTGTACAAACCTGTCCCTCCACTGGCGGTAAAATGTGTGGTTATTTGCTTATGGTATAAGGCAATTGAACCTATTGTGGAAGCCTTCTAAGAGACGCATTAGGATTCTCCTGGATTGCATTTCTTACAATCTTTTTGACGTTATTATTTCTTACACCCGGATGTTCCACTTTGTGATTTCTTATTGACAGATCTTGTCTTTCGAACAATCGAGTGCTATTGACAGCTGATTTGCAAAATGGTTGAAAATCAAAACAGCAAGAGGAAACTGTTGTTAAAATTCTTCCAAACATGCGTTTATGTAGCTTCTCCATTGCCCATTTTCCAAACGTTGTCCATTACGGTAGTACATTTCATTCATACAAGTTTCATGTTCCTGTGTAATCGTATTCAAAAATGTATGGTCACTATCAGAAGTATCGCAATGAATTACTTCTATGTCAAACTTCTGAATAAGGCAAATATATTTGACAGCTCTTTACAATATAATTTGCCAAATATCGAAAGCTACATTATGATTCAAAATACTTTTGAGATCACTCGTTATATATGGGTTTGAAATGTATTGTTGCAGGTTAGTGTATGGTTTCCATTTGGTGTTGTGCGATTTGCCGCTCATTTGAAACGCTTTTGAGTGCCTTTTTGGGAACTTTCCAAGTTGACTCTGTTTAGGCATTTCCAATATTTTCCTATCTTAGCAAATCAATTATTTTGGTTTGACGAACTGTTGACAATTTCTCATTGTTGGCTCCCAAATTATCCAAGTGTTAATTCAAAATTTGTGAAGGTGAACTACTGTTTGGTTTTGATTCATCTACCAGTTTAGTGTGATTATTTTCCTGCTTAAAGTCAAGTTTTATGTAGAGCTGTCACCATAATTGACTAATACGCACATTTTTTGCTTAGCCCTTTTTCTTAGAAATAACTTAAGGTATTTCGACCCTTCGGCTTCTGTTGTTGGACTAGTTTTTGTTAAAACACTTTTTAGTAACCGATCTGCACCCAAGCAGTTGGCAAATCATCCACAGAGTTCAATATAAAGTTAGCAGGACAGTGGTATCAAGGTTAGCTTTTGTCGTACATACGGCGAAGGCTCCCAGTTATGTCTTCAAGGCTTTCACCTTCAGCAATAGAGGCCAGATTGTTGTTCATATTTGGTCAACCTTGACATCGACAGGTTGTCGGAAGTGGCTCTGTTGTCGGTAACAGAATAATAAATGACCAAATTCTATTTATTAATTTTGAACCTGGTGTTAGTGTACAGTTAATGTTGTTGCGTAACTGTCTGTTGGTTGTCGTAAGCTTCATGGAAAAACAAGAATTTTTACTTCTTGGGGATTTTGGACCTATTTAAATTAAATATATACATACTTGTTTCTCTCTTCTCTTCTCTTTAGCCCTCTTTAATCCACTTTGTGATATAGGCCTCCTTTTCTTGCTTCCATATTTGATTCTCTTGGGTAATAGTTAATAAGGCTATTGTAAGTACCATTAATGTTCATAGTTGTGGGTCGACTTCCTTTCCAAACATCTTCATTTTCGTCTTCTTATAGAATTTGTCCAGTTTTATCCACGGATAATGAAGCCCGGCTCTCCATCCATCTTCTAGGCAACATGGAGGCCGCTTATATTTTAGTTCTGCATATTTTTGCAATTCTATAAAGTGTTCTCGCATCGGCTATTACAACAGCGTCATCGCGTAGCATACAATTTTGTGTTTTCATTGCCCATTTGGTATCATTCCAATGCTCTTGTTTTTTTGTATATTTTGGTCCACGATGGTCTTAGTGAGCTGCTTGCCTTATACTCTGGCTATAGGTACTTTCCTACTGTCCGTGTTAGTGTCCTTTATAGCATTTGTAATATTACTAGCGGTGCTTCGTTTTTGTAATTCTGCAGAGACAGTCATTAAGTTGCACCCTGTCAAAGACTGTGTTAAGATCGACGTAACATATGTATGCTGGGCATCTAAACTCAATTGACTTTTCGACAATTTAACCCAAGATAAAATTGCAGCTGTTCTTCTGTTTGACCAAAAGCTCTACTGTCCTTTCCAGTCTATTCCAGTTAATTATAGATTTAATTTGATATGAGAAGAGCTGATGGAACTTTGTTTCGTGTTGTCGACTTTGATATATTTTGGTGATTCATTTAGAATCCTTGGAAGCCAGCGTTACTTTAGGAACAGGAGTAATTTATATGTAACTTAGTTTGTTTCGGTGAATTTGTTCCAATCGCTCTGGAACAGCATTTGCACCACAATCATTTGGAACCGACCTCACTGATTCAGCTAGTGGTTGCAACCTTCATTTTAATTGTACCGCTACCAAGGGTTCAAATTTATGAATTTAAGCTCAACAGGACCAAACGCGGTAGCATATTCTTCTATAATATTGTATCTTCTTCTTCTTCTGTGTATAGGCCAATGGCCTATTAATTACCTACAGTAGTAGATTCTGAGTCCTCTTTGCACGTATGTCGGACAGGAGGCTAGCCTACCCCATCGAACAGAGAAGAGAAGTTCCACTACAAGGTTTACGATTAGCAAAGATGTTCGTATGACAACCGGGACCGATGCTTTTACATACCCTCCGAAGTACGACCGGTTGCATATGCCACTATATTGGTCGACCCAACCAAGTACTGACCAGCGCGGATAGTATTGTATAAGCTTTCCAACTGATCATAATTCTAAAATTCTTTCTCAATCCAGTATGTTGTATAAGTTAATGTGGATCAAGCTCTGTAAACAATCGGTTTGCAATAGATTTATATGTCGGATATGTCTCCATTTTCATGCAAGAGAATCATTACTAATTGTTGCAATCACAAACGTATCATCTCCTTCAAACATATATAAAATTATACTTTACGGTTTACAGTAATTTATTTTTAAATATAATGTTTACAAGAATATAATTAAAATTTATTTTAATTTAATTGTATGTTCTACTATGTAAATTATAAGCTATAGTTTTAAAATTTGGAATAATTAAACTTCGTTCTAGACTGACACCTTTACTAGCAGTAATAATTCTGATATACGTAACGCTATTAAAACACTTAGGATCAGGTCCACTATGGAAATCAACGGTAACAACATTAAGTAAGGGCTGTGAAACGCATTGGTGGAGTGCTTTACTCTACATACATAATTATGTAAACCCAGAGGATATGGTATTATTATTGCAACGAGTAAATTCAGAGTGTCCAAGCGGAATACTTAAATGTGCATTTTTAGTGCGTAGCTCAGACATGGTATCTTGCTGTGGACACACAACTATTTCTGGTGTCTCCAATAATCCTCGTCCTTTTTAAAAAGCATGCTAATGTAGGAATTCTACTAACAACTATATTGACTCTTTCATCAATTGTAGCAAGTTTTGTTGTCGCGTGGATATATAAACTTCGCGGACATCTGTTGGCAAATCAGTAAGTAAAGTATGAAAGGTGGCAAACTTTTTCGCAATGCACACATCATGCCTTTACATCAGACTTTAATTTTTATTTTTCTGTTTTCAGGGATGATGCCTTCAACCTGCATTATTATTATGCAACACATACAAGAGCAACACCGTGGCTTATGGGTATCGTACTGGGTTACTACATTTATAAAATAACGCATGGCCATAAGAAAGTACCGATGAATAAGGTAAATGAACATGAAGTGAATTATGGGCCTTACTGAATGTTGTAGTTTTAGTTAACAGCTCTAGTATTATGGGCCGTTTCGTTAGCTATTCTTTGTAGCTGTGTTTTCACTGGACACAATACATTAACTGAACCCTATGATCGACTTGCGAACGCTTTCTTCGTAGCGTTAGTACGACCTGGTTGGAGTTTAGGATTGAGTTGGGTCATTATTGCGTGTGTTATTGGATATGGAGGTATACTTAGATTGGTACTTATCTATGTTCCCCTTTTATATAATATTTTGCATTTTAGGACCAGTAAATTGGTTTTTATCGATGCCGCTATTTCAAGTGGTCTCCAAACTAACATATAGCATGTATCTGATACATTTCGTAATAATAACGATTATAACCGGCCAAATGCGCACTGCTCCTGTTTTTAACAATTTAGAAATGGTTCATTTTAAACAATTTTTCTTTTCTATATATATCTAAAATACATTGTTGCAGCTGTATACGTTTTGGGGAGATTTTGTGTTTACCCTTGTTGCTTCGTTACTATTTACCTTAGCATTCGAATCTCCAATATTAGTAATAGAGAAAATTATTTTCGGAAATGGAGAAGGTTGTATAATAGACACTTAAGAATCACTTTAATTACTGATTATGTTACGTTACAGGAAAGAAAATACAGCAAACCCAGGAAAAACCACAAATCAAGGAGGTTCAAGTTCCTTAAATAGATACTAAGTTTACGGAAATATTGCTAAAATGATACACAATGTACTGTTGGGGTTAATTAACACATGAAGAATGTGTACTTTGTAAATTAACCAAAAGCGGCTGAAAATCAATTAATGAACTTTAGTATATTGAAATTATTAATTAAATATGAATGAATAACTTCTGTAAATAAAAAAAACAGCAGTATACACAGTATAGCAATAACAAGTAGAAATAAAACATATACACATTGAATTTAGTATGTTGATTATTTCATTACTAATACTTAACGCCAATACGAATCGGCCATGGCGACTTGTAGTATTAAAATGTAAAACCAACAGCCAGCCTCGGTGGTGTACAGGTTACGTTCGTTTGATTTTGCCGCTTCATCTGAATTAAAGTTTCATTTTAATTGCCGCTCTTAAGCCGATTACTATATTAATATTTCCCAAATACAGTTTGGTGTGGAAATTTGTTTTGTTATCACGGAGAATTGCCGATTAATATTTTGTATACGCGCTTGACCTCTAGATTTCTTGCCCTTGGAATACTACTACATTGCGTTTTCTCTTCAATCGAATTTAACATCTTCTTCGGCCCGGTTGCTTGCGATAAGCGCCGAAATCAAGTACTGCAGGGGCGGCTTCGGTTTCCGATGGGTGTCCATCGCGTGATTTCTCGTATCGCTGTTTTCACCGTGGGGCGAACAGAACCATCGACAAGTGTCGCACTAAAGAAATACCCTGGAATTTTAACCCTTTTAGGGCAATTCATTACGAGTTTGCTGACCGCCTTTGGTGGATTAATATCGAGCCC
>JABXWE010022559.1:0-26671 GCA_014611495.1 Limonius californicus
CGCAGATATTTGGCGGGACTTCTTACAAACCTTGTAAGTCTGTTCGTTACGAGGCAAGGTTTTAGGATAGCGCTTGAACAACCGTTTTGAGGAAAATAACTCTACTGTTGAATAAAGATGATATGAACAGTTTCCAGTATGGGAAAGTCCAGGGAGGCAGTCGCGTCCACTTATTCTATTTTGACTCGGGAGTATTTAAATGTGTAAAAGTGTATGAGGATAAATAGAGACAACAGTGTAGACTTCAGTCATGGACCCCTAGGTTCCCTGACTTAAATAGCCTAGATTTTTTCCTAGGGGGCATCTCAAATCTCTAGTGTATACAACACCAGTGAATACCGTTGATAACTTACGAAATCGAATAGTAGATGCATTTGAAACCGTAAGAAATACTCCCGGGGTGTTCGAAAAAGTACGGGCATCAATGAGAAGAAGAGTGGAGGCATGTATAAGGGTTGGTACAACAATTGTTGTAACGTAGTTTCCTTGTTATGGTTATTGTTTTGGTTTTTTGTATTGTAATAAATCATTGCTGCAAAAACCAGGTCATCCCAGCAGTGCCGACTAAACTATCAAAATTAATGGAAACATGAGATTATCCAAATAAAGCTAAAGCCTACTAGACCATTTTAAAAATTTTAATTTCGTTTAGCAAATTACAGAAAGTCGATTTTTATTTTTATTTCTCGAGAACCGTCACAGATACGAAAAAACTACAGGAGAACAAAACGATTCTAAACAAAACAGAAAACTCATTTTGTATTTCAGAATCTACCAGCGGCGCACCGCAAAACAGTTCGGGGGAGAGAAGGGGGCATGACCCCTGAAAAAATATCTCCCTGTAGATTCTCACAACCATTGATACCCAATGATGTAAGCCTTGCAGCGTAACATGGATTCCAAGTTTGAGCTGAATATCTCAAAAACTGCAGGAGCTATAAAGAAAAAACTAAAAAATCTTGAAATTTGAACACGCTGTAGATCAGTAACGAAGCGTTTGCGGACCTATGTTTATATGAATTTTTAGTCATGAAATAAGCCAAAGAATTACCTCCTTCCGTATATACATGATATTTAGGAACACACTATATAGGTGCAACTGTTGAAAAAATAATTCTGTTTCATTCAGTTGACGACAACGTAATGAATTTGGTACGATGGTAAAAATGAAGGCAACACTTTAGGCTAAACATTCAATAGCATAGAAGAAATCTCTGTATTTGGTTACTTAAGGACACCTAATAACAAACACCATTTGTGGATTTTAAAATATCGATACAATAAAAGTTTGAAATATGATTTTTAAGGATAAACTGGTTGATACAATATCTTTACTACGAAAATGTCAAATAAAATGTCAACATACTCGTAAAACACATAAAGGCGAAGCTGATCCGGATTACAAACAATTTCACCGTGGGAATTGTTACAAACATTTGTGGGAACTAGAGTTGATTTTTATTTAAATTTTTAAATATGCTTGTCTGGTTTCAGGTTTTTTCAATCCAAACCAGCAGTTTTCTTTTTTATTTTGCTTAATAGTAACGCATAGTTAATATTATAACAGTAACTACTAAATTTTGATGAACTCAAAAATCTCATAGATTTAAATTTGCAAAAATGATATGGTCCTTGGAGATCAAAATTTACGATAATATAAAAGCAAGAGGTATCATTAAGCTTAGGCCGCTGAAGTAACTTCCTGAAAGTATAAAGTAATTAAAGGGTGCTTCAAGATGTCGTAAGCTCACCCTTTAAAAAAGGTCATGTCTCGTTAACATCTTCTGTGCTTAACTACTTTTGGTAATCAGCGTCCTCTGCCCTAACTCACAGTTTATACAGGGCAGAATTTAAAAATTACCTTCAAGTTACCTCCGAGAATTAAAAATAAAAATCGAGGCTACCTACAAAGATATAATTTGTCGCAATGTTATTGTAAACTGTCGGTGTTCTATACTTGGATAGATAAATAAACATTCCGAGATCTGGCGCGATATTCCAAACCTCACGACATCACTCTGGGCAAAAAAACAAATATACTTCTGTTGCTTGAATTAATATTTACAACGTCAAAGGAGAGCATTGACGTTCTGCTTTTACAAACATTGTTGCTGCTATTTTGTAGTTGAAAAGTACAACCTTCGCAAATTGTTGAAAACGCATTGCTTATTTATTAAAACGCCCTACACTTTATTAAATTATTTCAGTACATGTCGATAATAATATACAGGGTTGCTGATTAGTGCGCCAAAGTCCAATATTGGAATTATTAAAATGATTTAGTAATATTTCTCTTTTTTGAGTAATGTAGTGCCAAAATGCGCAAACTATAAAAATATTCTTAAATATACAGGGTGGCTCGCTACAGCGGAGCATCTTTCCAACGATATCCTGTTTTTCTTATTTTGGACGAGGCGTTGCCGAGTTTATCTAAAAAATGTGTTTTTAGAGTGATATAATGCCAAATTTTGCACATTATAAAAATATTTTGTAATATACAGAGAGACTCCTCCCTACTGCGGAGCATCTTTAAGGTATTATTTTTTAATTCAGGGTAAACTTATCTCTCCAACGATATCCTGTTTTCTGATTTTGGACGAGGCGTTGCCGAGTTTACTAAAAAATGTGTTTTTAGAGTGGTGTAATGCCAAAATTTGCACATTATAAAAATATTTTTAAATATACAGGACGACTGACTACTGCGAAGCATCTTTAAGGTATTATTTTTTTAATTCAGGGTAAAATTATCTCTCTAATGATATCCTGTTTTTCTGATTTTGCACGAGGCGTTGCCAAGTTTATCTAAAATATGTGTTTTTAGAGTGATGTAATGCCAAAATTTGCACGTTATAAAAATATTTTTAAATATACAGGGCGACTGGCTACTGCGAAGCATCTTTAAGGTATTATTTTTTTAATTCCGGGTCAAATTATCTTTGCAACGATATCCTGTTTTTCTGATGTTGGACGAGGCGTTGCCGAGTTTACTCAAAAATGTGTTTTTGGAGTGATGTGGTGCCAAAATTCGCAGATTATACAAATATTTTTAAATATACAGAGCGCCTCGCTATAGCGGAATATCTATAAGGCTTTATTTTTTTAATTGAACGCCCTATATATTTGTTCATTTTTGAATTCCGCGTAAAAGTATCGTTGCAACGATCTCATGCTTTTTGATTTTGGATGAGTCGTTGCCGAGTTTATCTAAAAAATGTGAGAGTTTTGGCCGGTACAAGGTTTAACAAATTAATTCGCTGTGTGAGTATTACGATTAATTAAAAATACATATTTTGCAGTTATGTACCAGGTGATATACTAAAACGACACAACCACCAAAAATTAATTGTTGTGTTTTTTACACCAGGGCAATTGTAATTTATTTTAAAGATCATGTTCTCAATTTTTTCAAATGGAATATTCTGTATATTATTACATTTTTGAATTCACGACAATTTTTATAAATATTTTCCTATACCTAAACTCGATATTTCCAGAGATATATTATTAAACTTTTTCTTTTATCTAATCTAGTAGCCATGATTTTGATATAAAGTGAGTAGGAATTGGAAATGAAAAGAGCAACTTCTAACTTTTCCAAAAACTATTGTTGACTGACGAGTCGACCTTCACCCAAATCGGTAGCCCAAACCGACATAATACTCATCCTTATGCAATAAAACACCCACATTTGTAAGTTGATGGACAACAGCAATGAACTGTAAATGTTTAGGGAAGCGATTGTCCCTCAAATCTAATGAGAAATAAGTGGTTCCAGCACGACGCTGCTCCACCACATTTTCCACTAGTGACTCGGCAGTTCTTGAATCAAGAATTCGGGAACATGTGTATAAATCCCATAAATTGGCCACCTAGATCGCTGGACTTGATGAAAATGAATATTTTCCTATGGGGAAATATAAACCATACCGTCGCAAGGGCGTATCCAGCTCAAAACGGAATCCAACTTCTATCATGGGGGAAAGGCGTCCATGGGGTGGGATGGGGAGCATGTAACTATACACAATTACAAAAGAAAAACACTATTTATTCATAAAATTAATTGTTGACTAGTAGTTTGCGAGGATTAGTTGCAAATTTTCTAACTACACCTTCCACTAATTGTTCCTTGTTTGCGAAAATCCATTGACTATGAATGCTTAGCACATTTAACCTATTTTCACCAATAGTGCTTCTAAGCCATGTTTTAATTCGGCGAAGGGTGCTGAATGAACGCTCAATAGTGCTTGTTGTGTAGGGCTGTGAAAGCAAAATTAATAGCGCCTTTCTAATGGTTGGAAAAGACAATTCGCTCTTGTTAAAACCTCAATGATATAGGGCCCTCCTTTTACCTCATTCCACATTTTGAACCACAATTGCCTTTCTCCTTCGATGCCTTCCAAATTGTAAAAAGTTGCACAACATGAAGTACTTTCGTTCCATTCCTCCAATGAAACACCTCTCATGTTACTCGGATGGAAATGTGTCAATGAAAATCTAGGCGATTTGTCTGCAGAAAATCTGACGTCTAAAGATGCTATGATGGAATCCAAGTAAGGAATTATTAGAGACCTTCTCCAAAATCGGATGGATTTTCGACTGGAGCGTTGCTTCTATTAATTTGTCGGCCAGCAACGCGAGTGCCGATTATATCAACATTCAAATAGCTGTTTGTGTCACACAGCTAATAGGCATAAACCGATTAAGTATTATTGCCCTGGCAAACAAAATCCATTAAGATCAAATCCTTGTCCGCCTCATGGTTTAAATAATCTAAGCACACGGCCCTGTTTAGGCTGGCAGGGCCTACGAACAAATATTACTCAAACTTCTAGAGCAAATGCTTGTAAAGGCAGACTAGCTACAGGTCGGTGCTTATCTAATAATGTTGGGTGTAGTTCCCAAATGACGACGTGGTCTAAGCCGAAAGTAAATTGTAATATTGACAGTTCGAGAAACAGCGAAAGCCTCAAAACATATTCTAGTTTTCAAATAAAGATCTTTACAATTGTTCTTAAATTTAATATTTAAAGAATTATCTAACAAAGTTGTAAATAACAATTTAAATACATACACCTAATTTCCAAATTTTTAAACCAAAGTTTTCACTTCTGGGTCAGATTTCATCCACTTTTCAAACTCATTGTATATTTTGACTGACAACAACGAAGTTTACTTATTACAATCGGACAAGAAACAAACAAGTTATTTACATTTTAATGAACTGATGTAAAAAAACTTTGAAGGGGTAAGTAACCTTAGCTATATGTGGTTAACGTTAACGCGCATGTTTAGAATCACTCTGTATATCATAGAAAGTTTATCGTCATTTATCAGACATTGGGCTAAATTTAGAAATGCAGTAGTTTATCCGTTGGCGTTAAGATTTAACCTTAGCACGAAGAACAATACTAAAATAAAATTATGAACATTTAATATATTTGTTCGGCCCAAACAAACGGTTAACCAAAAAGTTATCTCGAATTATCAAATTGTTACATCTATATGCATTTTGAAGTCTGTGTTGGGCCGTAGTACCAGAAGTAGGTTTAAGAAGAAGACAATCACTAAAATAAATATTTGTGCTAGAATTCGAAAAGTTGTTATAAAGATACTGTTTTTGACGATAATATTAGGTACCTATTTTAAAATGTCTGACCATTTTGCATAGATTTTAAGTTGTTTTAGTTTTTGTTCATATTTTTAATTGTTTAAGAGAGAATATTTTGTATCCAAAGTTTCATTGGAAAACCAGAGAGAAGCGCTCTACCATTAACATTTGGTTTCAAATTTAATAATAGAATTGTTTCAACTGTTGTGTCGTCATAAGAGCATTTTCCTTCTTTACAACAATCTGTTGCTATTGCTTATTTACACATACAAAACTCGTAATGTATTTGGGGGTTTACGTATACGTTATGTTTAATGTAACTCCTACACCAAATAATATAGTGGCATTAAGTCTGGTGAACGGAGTGGCCATTCTTTCGTATTTACTTCCAATTCATCGTTCCGAAAATATCTACACTGTCATATAAAGGCAAGTTTCTTCATAATTACAGATAGTTAGAAAATAATAAACATAGACCACAATCTACTTTTCTGATTTTCTTGGATTTTTGGTATTGCGGTTGATTGTACAAAGGGCATTTGATAATTTGCTGTCGAACAAAACGTTTAGCTGCTTAGTGTTAGCTTCTTCTCGTTTATAAAATAAAAATAAATATTGACTTTTCTGAAATTGTAATTATATAATAAATAATAATTTAACGCTCTGTATTTTGGAAACGGTTTACTTTAGAGCGTAAGAATGTTTGTATTATATGAATTGTATTATATTAAAGCTGGATTAGCCCCAAGAAGTTTTGGGAGTGAAAACAACCACCCCCAACCCCTTATAAAAACCCTTCTGGAGGGTTTGTGCTTTTCAAATTTAAGGTCTCATTTGCCTGCAATTCTGTACCAAATTTGATGACTTTATTAGCTCCAGAAATATTGAAGAAAAACACATTTTTTATAGAATTTGGAGGCCCATTACTCTGTACTTTGGAACGTTATTCTCAAACAACCTGTATTTATGTACACGGTGATTACTTTATCTTGTAACAGGTAGGTAGACTACACACATTAAAACAGTTTATTTCTATAGGTATCTTTTTAAACTATACATTGTTTCAACAGAGAAAAATCAAAGTAGTTACCATTGAATGTACTAAGCAACTGCAATGAAACTATTTACTAATACATAAGATGCAGTTTGCAATAGGTACATTTATAATATTTATTTCTTATAATTTAAACAAAACAAACACAGAGAAAGCCAGCATAACATAAAAATATGTCGACAGAACAATAATATCAACAAGAAAAATAAATTAAATAAAAACAGAAAGAAAAATACTAATTAATGACGTAATCAATGTTCATACTGCTATCCACCTTGCTGGTCACATAAGTCAATCCGCCGCAGAAGAGAATTTCTAACATGAGTTAGTATGTGTTGGGGTGATCGACCTACATGAATCAATAATTCTTTCATGTAAATCTTCGTGAGTTTCTACGAGAGTTTCGTAGACGTCGTTTTTACTTTACTCCACAAAAAGAAATCTAACGGAGTCAAGTCCGGGTTACATGGAGGCCAAGGATGAATTGCACCCCTTGTAATTAATCTGTTATGGAAAGTTTCATCTTGGTAATGTCTTAGAATTCTATAGAAGTGAGCAGATGCTTCGTCATTTTGAAACCTCATACGCTGTCTAACATAAAGAGGGATGCCTTCTAAAAGTTGAGAAAATTATTTTCTAAAAAATGTCAATACATTTCCCTATTTAAACTGCCCTCAAAGAAGTGGGCGCCAACAATATCACACACAAGACATTTTGAGTAAAAATTCTTTGAAAGTGTGCCGTATCCTGTGTGGGTTATCTTGTGAATAGAAATGGCAATTGTGTCTATTTACACACCCATTGTTAGTCAACGTCGCTTCGCCAGAAAATAGAATATTAATTAAAACCAGTGTATCAGTAGTAACGTCGTTTCTTAAAAACTGGCAAAACTTCACTCAAAGTGGGTAATAATCTTCACTAATGTGACCTGGTAAAGATGTGCTTTGAAAATGTTAAATCCTGAACTTTGGCTAAAGCCTACCGTTCTTGCAACTGCTCGTTCGTTTGTATGGGGATAACCAGTTACTTGTTCGATGACTGCCACTTCAGCTTCTACAGTTGTGACATGTCGTTGTCTGGCTTGGAAAACTGTCCATATTACCGCATTTTTTTTTCAAACGCCTAAAAGTATTATGTGATGGAAGGTGGTGCATATCGCCGTACTGCAGTCTGCCAGAATTAACATAATATCCGTTTAGCTATTAGAATACATTGAAACTGATTATTATTGCCACAAGAATCTATACAAATCAACAACTTTGTACAGAAGTTTTGACAAAACAGTAGTGACATTTGCCTGTCCAAAGGATTGTTAATGTAAAAAAAAATATTTTTTACACCTAAAAAGAAAAGCTAACTATGCATTTTATGCACATGTGAGAGGTGTAACCTAATTATTACAATATAAAGTGATCTCGCTATATAATATATTTTCAGAAAACCAAGATTACCTCAAGTTGTTGATATACGTCTTCAAAGAATCATTTACGTTTTCAAGTGTAGATGAAGAGCCCTCCAGGCGTCTGTGTGAAGCCTTAACACGAAATACAGAGGCCCAACTAAACATCAAATAATAACAACTCGGGACTTAAGTTAGAAAATATATACGTGAAGAAAATATAAAATTGTGAATGGTTTAATTTATTATACTGAAATACTATCTCAATATATTTGATAATAAAAACATAATTAAAAAGTATATCTTTATGATCATTTCTTGCGAATTCCTTATCAGTGTAGAATTCAATTTGGCCAAAGTTGCAACATAACCATAACTAGATTTAATTATCTATGCTAGTAGGTGTCTGTCTGCAAAAAAATTGACGTTATTGCACGTTTAGTTGATTATTCTTTCCTGAGAGGTTGTCACGAGTTTTTACGTTCGGCGAAATCCTTGTCTCACTAATTAACAGCATCTGACACATGAAAGTGTTACTTGTTAGACCCTAATTAAGTTGATTATATTATTGAACGTCTTGTACGTTTTAAGACACTTCGCAAACCTTATTCGCTTTGCCTTGTCACCGTCATCCAGTCGGGAAGTTCTGAAAGTGAGTATATCAAATTTCTTCTTTCAAGTTAAGTTTGTACGAGACAGTTACTACTTGCAGTTGGCTATGTAATCGAAATTGAATTATTTTAATTTATATATTTAAGTTTTATTTAATTTAATTAAGTAAACAAGGGTCACAAATCAAAGGTCGTTACTATATATCATTGTACTTTCTAATTTACAAAAACTAATTTTTTTAAAGTAGAGAAGCGCATAATGAATCTTCATTTACAGTAAATAAAATAATTGTAATTATTAGCATTAAGGAATAAATACGAGATTATTAAATCTGTAAATAAAAAATGCATACATGACATAAGCAATGAATAGGTTACACTGTTAGCACTGAAGAGTAAATGCAAATAGTTGAAGAAGGTATAAATTTATACTTAAATTAATAATAATACGTTCGAAGGGGAACATTAAGTTAATTAAATTCCATAAATTTATAGAATTAATAATCACGGCTTGAGTAATATTCACTTAATATTAATACATTTATGCATTACCTTAGTGTACGTTAATTATGAAAGTGATTTAATAAACAAATCAACCACAGGTTTTACTTTGCAGGTTTCTAAACGTGGCTATATTTTATTTATTATGTGCCATTAATTATTATTTTGTATCATCTTATTGAGACAGATATTCACATTACACTGTTAATCACACATTTGGTGACATGGGAATTTTTAGGTGTTTCTGATGTGTTTCGGCACCCTAAAAACGAATTTAAAAACAGAGTTTGCCTATCACCCACGAATTTTTAGTAACAAGCATTTATATTTTGTAAATATGCTAGAAAAGGTAGTAAACCAGAGGTTAATAAAGTTAATATACGAGATCAATAGCCATTGCAGAACGAACATAAAAGTGATACATCAACTACCTGAAGAAATAGAAATACGCACAGGTATAAGGCAAGGCAACTCATTTAGCCCGTTTATATTCAACATGGTTATGGACAAAATAGTTGAAAATCTACCCAAAAGAGCAGGCTACAAAATGTGAAACATTTACTTTAATACTGTTTGCTACGCTGACTTATCGCTGATTCAGAAGACAACCTGCAGAGACAAAACAATTAAATATGGTCATCAATACAGACAAAACCAAATGCCTAGTCACATCCAAAGAGCTGATAAGATGCAAATTGGAGATCAACCAAAAGATTGTAGAAGAAGTAAATCATTTCAAATATTTGGGAGCCGAGATAACCAGTTTTGGAAATCTATATAAAGAAGTTAGAGAACACACGATGAGAGCATCCCGAATTTTGGGTTGCTTAAGAAACATCGTATGGAGAAACAAATACTTCAATACAGATAGTAAAATAAGAACATATAAGACTGTGATTAGACCCATCATAACATATGCAGCTGAAACAAGACCAGACACTTCCAAGGCACAACAAATGATGAGAGCGGTTGAAATGAAAATAATAAAAAGCATCCACGGAAAAACATTACACGACAGGATCAGAAGTGAGGACCTTCGACAACAGAGTTGAAACAGGAAAGTGGGTAAGACACCGTAGGAAATACTGGAATAAGCACATAAGTAGAATGGATGTCAATAGACTTGTAAAAAATGCGAAACTAAACAACCCATTCGGAAAAAGATCTCAAGGCAGACCACCGAAGCGCTGGAAGGAATGTTGGACATCTACATCCGAAGAGGCATACGAAGGTTTAAAACAGGCAGTAGCCTACCTAAATATGGTTATCCATATTAGAAAGAACGAAGAAGGAGAAGAATAAGTATGCACATTGCGCCACTTGTGTAATGTAACAGCAGTGGCGAATATACTGTTTTTTTTTAATTGAAGCTTTTGTCAGATCAACATTGCAGTGTTATACATGACAGGTTTGAGTAGTTAAATATGACTAAGACTATGGTATGTATACATTATATGCGTTCTAAACATAGACTTGCAAGTAGCTGTGTGTAATACATGGAGGCAGGTAGTAGCGGCCTGGGGACTCGAAGGTGATGGTTGCTAGTTTTCATCATTTGATATAACGTCTTGAAGGAGTTGTCTCTTCAGTCTGTGATGGATGTTACGCTGTCCAAGATTGTAGTGAGTTGCTTCTTTACAGGTGGCAATGTTTGAGAAGAAGGTCCTAGTGTTCGAGAGGATATGGTCTTGGATTGGGGCGACACCCAATTCGTGGTGGAGTTGTGCGTTTCGGATATACCATGGGGTATTCACAGGGATTCGTAGGACCTTGTTTTGGACTAGTTGTAGTTTGAGTATATTTGTTTTGCTCGTGTTGCTCCAGACAGGAGAGGCGTAGAGTGCCAGGGGGCGTAGGAGAGATTTATATAGTAGGATGGTGCATTCGGGTTGAAGTGGGGTTTTGCGATTGATAATGGGATAGAGTTGTCTGAGTCTGGTGTGTGAGTGGGTTAGTTTTTGGTTGATGTGGAAACTCCACGTTAATCTTTCCTCTAAATGCACTCCAAGATGTTTTATAGCTGAGTCTCTGGGATTCCACGGTATGTCGATGTCATCGATGGTAATAGTAGGCGGGTTGTCCATTTTTCGCAAGGTGAAGATTTTACATTGACATTTGGTGGGATTGAGTTTGATGTTCCAATCTTTGAGCCATTTATTGAAGGTGTCAGTTGCATTTTGCAGATGATGTATAGCTAGTTCTAGGATTGCGTTTTGCGTTATAATGGCTGTGTGGTCGGCGAACGTGGCGAGTATTACGGGTATCTTTGCAATATCAAAGGTGTATATATTGAATAAGAGTGGGCCGAGGATGCTACCTTGTGGTACACTCGCTCGTATTGGTTTTGTTTCAGAGAGTGTGGTATTTATATATAATATATTATATATATATTATATATTAAGAGATAGCGTAGGAAGTTATGAGCTAGGAATTTTTTTTTGAGTCCTTCTATCCAGACCTTGTCGGAAGCTTGGGCGATGTCCAAGAAGATTGTAGCAGTATAACATTTGTTTTCGAACCCTATTTCAATGAGTTCACTGACTCGCTGTAATTGATGACAGGCTGAGTACCCTTTTCTAAAACCAAATTGGAAAGACGGGAGAATGTGGAGAGTAGTGGTGGCTTGGTGCAGGCGCGAATAAATAACTTTTTCGAAAAGTTTGGAGAGTGTAGTTAATAAACTAATCGGTCGGTAGTTTGACATATGTTCTTTATTCTTCTCAGGTTTAGCAAACATGAGCAGATGTGCATGCTTCCAGCTTTGAGGGAAGTAGCCTAGGCGCATGCATGCATTTATCAGAGTGGCTAGATAGGAGAGGCTTTTTCTTGTTAGGTGGTGAAGGACTAGGTTGGATATTAAGTCGTGGCCCGGTAATTTACGTTTGGGTAATGCCTTTATGATTTCAGCTAGCTCCTTTGGTGATGTGGGATTGGTAAAATCGACGGGGATGGGGGCATGTGTTTCTATGTAGTTCGTTATGTGAACCATTTGGGTTGGAGTGCAGGATAGTGCAGGCGTGAAGGTTCGTTCTAGGTATTTGGCGAAAGCGGATCCTTTTTCATTGTCAGTCAGTAATGTGGTATTGTCCGTTTTGAGCGGAGGTATCTCTTGTGGAGCTTTTAGAATTTTTTTCGTAGCTTTCCACATCCTTAGGTCTCCGGGGCCGATCGTGGCGATGTGGTTGCGGTATGATTGAATTCTGTATTCATCTAGTTCACGCTTTAGTTGGTGGGTTAAGTTGTTCAGCTGTCTCTTGACTTCTGGGCTTTTTGTACGTTGCCAGAGTCTTCTGGTTTGGCTTCGTTGCTTGATTAGGCTGATTATGGAATATACTGTGTTAAGACAAGTTCATTCCTGTCTATTACATGCAAGAAGTACGCACCAAATCAGATATTGTGCATTAGTGGGCATTTACCAGCGTTAGTTACTGCATTTCTTCTGTCGTGCCGCGAAACGTCGTTACTAACGTGTTTGAGTTGTACATACTACTTTATATTTATTACTGTACTGTGATTGACTGTGAATTAAAACGTAAGAACAATGCCTAGGCAGTGTGTAAATAACGTCAACAGTTTTTGTTATGTGTAACATTGTTAACAGCTTGGTTGAAAGATACAAAACGTAAAATGCGCTTTACAGTACCAATGGTGTGGAGAGAACAGAAAGACCATGCCACAGATTGTTACTTTTGGCTCATTAACATCCTGGGCATTAAACCGAAGTCCAAGCATACTGTGCAGAATTCCAATTTACCATCAGCTTTATGGCCTGTCGAACATAGTGAAGATCTTCCTATCCCAAATTCACCAGAATCTTGGAGTTTGGAGGAAGAAGAACCGAAAGTACCGGCGTTCCAACTGATGATATGCAATTCGCAAAGGAAATCGACAATGATCCACTATTTCAAGCACCAGAATGTTCAACAAAACCACATCTGATTTCACAGGCTGAGCTGAATGATTTATTTCGAGATTTAAAACTAGCAAAATCGCAGTTAGAACTTCTAGCATTGAGATTAAAAGGATGGAATCTCCTCGAAGGTTACGTACATATAACTCACTTCCGAAAACGTTAAAAAGGACTTACACATTGTTTCGCTAAAGAAGGGACTTTGGTATATTGCACGAATGTTGACAACTTATTTCATACATTAAGACAGAAACATGAACCAAGCATTTGGCCCCTATATATAGATTCTTCAAAACTTAGCTTAAAAGCACTTTTGCTTCACAACGGCAATAAGTACCCATCTGTACCTATAGCTCATGTCTTTCATATGACGGAATCATACGAGAATATGCGATATCTGCTAGAACACATTCGGTATAATGGCTATGAGTGGTCAATCTGTGGAGACCTAAAAGCGCTTTTTCTTGGACTTCAGCTGGGGTATAGAAACTACTGTTAATTCCTGTGTGAATGGGACAGCCGTGCACGACGAGATCGTCACTATATACAGAAGGAATGGCCACTACGTCAAGCACTAACTCTTGGTCAAAAAAATATTACCAACGAACCACTTGTTGACCCTAAAAACGTATTGCTACCACCACTGCATATTAAATTGGGCATAATGAAAAATTTCGTATCTGGAACAGAACTTTCCGATAGTTAGTGAGGCAAAAACTAAAGAGGGCATATTTATGGGACCACAAATACGAGAAGTAATAAAAGATGGCGAATTTGACAACTTGCTGAATGATGTTGAACTAAGAGCATGGAGAGCTTTTACAATAGTTGTGACCAATTTTCTTGGAAATGTCAAAGCTGAAAATTAGAAAGCTCTTGTGACTGAATTACTTAGTGGCTTGAGAAAAATGAGATGAAACATGTCTTTAAAAATTCACTTTCTGAATGCTGATCACGATTTCTTTCCGGAAAATTTGGGTGCTCTAAGTGACGAACATGGAGAACGGTTCCACCAAGGCAAATGGAGTCCTAGTTTGCTTGCTGACCACTGCTGAACATTAATCCATGATGCCCCAGAAACCAAATATCGCAGTAAAACATCTGCAACAACATTTTGAAGTAAGTGCAACATTAAGAACATACCGATATTGATATATTTCCGTATAACTCACAATAATTCGTAGCAAATAGAGTGTGGGTGATAGAGAAAATCCAATATCATTTTCTACTTTCTGATGAAATTTTACATAACGTACGCCATGTTTTATCCATGTCGCAATAAAAAATTGATTTTCGTTTACCAGTGTTATTAGTATTTAATTAGGTTGAGTATTATAACGGTCTTTAAATGATCTCTAATTATAATTATTTTGGTATTTACTGTTTTATTTTATTGCCACAAATTTAAAAATGTGCAAAATGTTTATTTCCTTAATATACCATACTTTAGAATCAATAAATAATGCTTGTAAATGTATAGCAATTTTATAAAACTTCCATTTAAAAAAAGTGATTTTACCTAACCATTGTTACTGTTTCAGAAATTAAATTTTCAATTTAGTCCACAAATGGTAAAAATTTAAATATTTAAAATATAGAGGTTTTCATATTCGCGTGGAACTTGTATGCATAATTGTAATTAAAATAGCACAAATATTGGATCGCAGTAATTCTAACGCATGGCGTTTAAACAAAGTTGTTTAGAGAAGGCAATGTTTACATGAGGCGTCTTCGGCGTCACTCTCATAGTTTGTTTATACATTGGAACGCGAGCCAATGTCGCTAATGCTTGCCGTTGACACGTGCCTGGCTCTGTCCCATTAAGTTACACATATTTTTAGTGTTTTGTGTGTATACACATGCGTCAAATATTCATGCTTGCTTTGTAGCTGTCAACCGCAGTGTTTGCTATAAAATCGATTACTTCTACTAATATTAATATTATCCTGCTTGACTCACGACTACATCTTAATTTGCGTAGTTGCGTCAACTGGAAAATTTAGACTTTTAACTATTTAGAGTTTTTGTCATTAGTGATAGTTTTCATTGAGATTTTCTCTATAGTTTACGTTACACTAATTGAAGATTTCCGTTTGTTCAATAACAAACGAATACAACTTTTTTAAATACTTTTTTAAGAAGCTACTTTATACATTTATAGATATTATGTTACAAGAGAATATTTCACATTCAGTACTGAAAATATGATTTCAGTTGCTCCTAGGAAATGCACCTAGAATTCGTAATATATTTGAATACATAAAAAGAAAAACTTTTCCAGCCACAGTAACTTTATCAGCACACAAGTTGCTATTGATCCTTACAAACAGTTGGAATAAAAACTTGTTTCAGAGAAAATCCTTCCTGACAAGTATGTACAAAGTTGCTCTTCAACAGTTTTATGTCATTCTACAAGAATTGAAAATTATTTTGCAGATCAACGTCTACGCTTTGTGGTTTGTACATAAAAATTGTTTTAAACAACTGATAATTCACAAAATCGAAACTTTGAAAGACATTTTCAATTCTCGACTTCTTTAATTTATTATGCTTTAAGTTACCGCAATTAGTTATCATTACCAGAGTTATTAGCAGACATTCTGCACTTAAAGGTTGCCCTTCACGGATTACTCTTTAGTAACGCTATTGTAGTTGGTTTGATATTTATTAATTGATTGATTTCTTTATTTGACATGTATGGGCTATTAATCTTTTCACACCACGTTTGTGGTCTCCGCAAATTTCTATACATCAAGGTTTGCTATGGTAACTGTGCGAGATTACAACACTTCACAGGTAATTTTCAATTTCTATATGTTGCCACGTTTTTCAGCAGAATTAAACCATTTTCTTGAGATTTTCAAATTAAATACAGTAATATTTATAATTTGCATTGAAAATATCATCGTAATTTCTTTACTTGCCAAGTATGCGTCAAATCAACGTACATTATTAATTAACACATAGAAAAACAACGAAAGTTTTAACAAATTTGTTACGGTCGACCGACTTTACGGCGGGCGAATAAAAACTACTAAATTTTCAAATTTAAATTGCAGCGCTTCTGCCTTTCATTTATGCAGTTCCTGGGTAAACCAACAGCGGATGCGATCAGAACTCATCGGCAGCGACAAGCAGGTGACATACCACAGATAATAAAACACAGACTTACTGATCTGTCGATAAATGTTGGGCAGTTAAACTCAGCGGGGGTCCTCCAGCCCCCTGCAGCCATTCGTAATCGTACAGTAATTACGATTATGCATATGGTGGTATTTTGGTGCACCAATCTTCCAGAGGCATCTAGGCTATGGACCAAATCCATAGCCAGTCTCTCTGTTATTCACAGGAGTCGCGGGGGGCGTGTCCCCTCAGCCCCACATGCGAAGGGGAGAGTATCATTCGTGTCCACACCCCCATGTAAAAATCAGTCGATGCCGTCCCTGTATACATGTTGCATTCATAATAATAATAAATCGATGTAGGCACATTTTCGATGCAACCTCGGCCGACTGACTACCTCCCGAATGATTGCTAGGTAAATAATGATTAATCATGCCACACACATTATCT
This sequence comes from Limonius californicus, assembly GCA_014611495.1. Classification (NCBI taxonomy): domain Eukaryota; kingdom Metazoa; phylum Arthropoda; class Insecta; order Coleoptera; family Elateridae; genus Limonius; species Limonius californicus. Next base: position 16,657 of record JABXWE010022559.1, read on the forward strand.
ACTCTGTTTCCAACAACTGCTTACATAGACACACCAATCTTGTATAATAAACCATAATAGGATACAATGCTTATAAACCACACATAATAACAAGTAGATACTAGTAGTTATGTATATTTTAATAAATATTTATTTGTTGAGTCTGCATTTACGTAATAAGTAGGCAATATCCGTTCCCTAACAAATTACAGCAACAACTTGTTCTGTACTAAAACCCCACAAGGTTCTATGAAACAGAGAGACAGGACGGGATAGGATAACAGTTGAAGCAAATTATGTTATATAACTTCATAGGTTTACATGTAAAATCCTTTCGTGTATGGGATTAAAGGGTAAGTGGTTTAAGCAGAATCAAACATAGACCGTGATTAAGGATGTTATGAAGAGTGGATGCAGCATTCGCACACTGTTATGAAGCTACTTAGGGACACCAACTATTCCGCATATAATGCACACAATATACTATTTTAATTACACTAAGTTTTGCCACAAAATTACAAATTTCAGCTCAATAAGAGCAAAACTGTTTATAAATCTGGTTGCTGATGTGGGACACCAGTTGTATTGTGGTCTAGTGTCACAAAGTTGTATAGCCGGTAGTGTATAATGACGCATCCACTTCCTATAGCACCCTTGATGGTGATTCAAGTGTACAAAGGTTTGAAAAATCCCTTACCACCACGATATTTAGAACACCTTCTTTTTATTAACTCTATTTGATCAACAATCAGAACAGAGTGATACATGTACAATAATATACATTACATTTATCCTATGAGCTGATTGGATGCCCGTAGATGTGTAGGCGCTTGGGGCCTCGGTGGAGTAGTGCGGAAACGCATTGCCACACGAGGTCACGCGAAATTCGTTGCGAATTCGACTGGGGCGACCGCATTTCGCTTAGTTAGGTTTAGGGTGCATGTTGCATGACTGTTTAGTGTGTAAGGGATGCCCGCACCCCCTGAAGTAATCCGAAAGCGGTTTGTAGGGGGGGGGGACGGTAGTATGAATGAATGAGAAAAAAATCCTGGGAATTTCACTTGCTGGCTGTTACACTGTAATCAAGTCACAAAGCCATTTCTTCTTCAATCATTTGAATGTCTCTTCTTCAAGCAGGACCTAAATGAATGGGTCAGGGTGCGCCTCGAATCTAGAGGTTTATGTTTGTCTCAACGTTAACGGATTTTTTCTTTAACGAAGGCGATTTAGATCAGTATGGACTGTTTGGATTCTTATACCATTCCGTATCTTTTATCATTCGTAGAATTTTGGATTGTAATGTTTGAACGATGTTCGTATTTGGCATACTACAGCATCCCCATAGTTCCAGACCGTATGTCCAAATGGGTTTAATAACGACCCTGTAGATAGGCACCTTATTCTCAATGAAAGAGGAGGCTCTTCCAATCAACCAGTGCCTCTTCTTTATTTTCAGGTCCATTTCCTTTCTCTTTTTAGATATGAGGTTTCCACGTTAATTTGCTGCTACCTCAGTAACTTGCTATCTTGCTTCAATGGGCTGTGGTATTACAATCTAGAACATCTAAACAAATATGTCGGCATATAAGTTATCATCTTTCAGTAGAAACTGATGAACTTGGTCTAGCTAAAGTAACTTTATCTGAGGAAGATCTCTAAAAATAAATTCTTTATCAAATGAACAATGCTAATCTACTTCAGTTTCAAAGATGTTTATTCATTTTTATTTAAAATAATACATGTTATTATTGAAACTAGTTGCGATAGTTGGATAGGCCGTTCTAGGCTTTTGATCTCTTCAGCCCTGGGTCTTCTCTTTTCTTGTGAGGTCAATGTCGTTCTGGTGGGTTACTGCTGGATGGTTGGTTGGTGGGTGCTGGTTCCTAAGATCTTCGTTCCTTGTGTGGTGGGCTCACTGCTTCTCGGGTTCGTGTTGCGGGTGCTCTGAAATGTTTACGATTCATGCAGCCTAGTGTCTGTTACCTGATTATTCATCTTCCACTAAAGCAATGAGTTTCTCTAAGAGGTCTAGGTATTGTGACCAACGGAGAGCGGTCGGAGGATGTTTGAGTTTTCGGCAGGGTTTTCTAGGGATACGGTTTCGGTTTAGGAGTGTGTGTGAGGTTTGGATGCGGAGGGCGGTGAAAATTCAGTGGAGGAGGGTACGGGAGATATATTTCAGTTGGAGTTCGAAAAGGCAGTTACTGATTAGAGCGGTTTGAGCGTCAATGTGGACTTGGATGCTGGGATGTACTCTTCGAAGGCTATCCTACTGTTTAGTAATAAATAAAGGTTTATCTGATAAATACCCGTTTGGGTTCGTTACGTTTAACTGATGAATGAATTATTTTCTACATAAATTAAATGTGAGTTAGGTATTGGACCACACTCTAAATTTAAAAGATTTTCCTTATGTTTGAAAATGTTTGCTCTACTAGCAATTTAGTTCTGTTGTTGAAGACGTTTCCTTTGGATCTTCTAATTTTAGACGCTGTGCTGAAATGTGGTAAGCAACCCTTGATTTGTCAAACCTATGATTTTTGAAATGAGCTATATATTCTTTAAACCTACTCTCAATATTACGTTTAGTTTGCTCAATATATTTTCCATTATTGTGAGAACAGTCAATTTCGACTTTTCTAGAGTTTTCACTTTATCTTTCCGGTTTCGTAACAAGTTCCCAATATTGTTATTTGAACAAAATACAGTTTTGGAATTGATTTTGTCCTTTGGTTAAAACATGGAATGGAGTTTTGATGAAATGTACGCTGTTTTCTTCAAAGTTGGAACGTTATAAAGTCGTTAAATTATGAAAATTTAATCTTAACTAACGTTTTCTAAGTATATGATCAATAATGTATGGGGAAAATCATTATAAGAAATAATATTTTTGATGTACCGATATTCAATACCTTATCGATTTGGATTTAATAGGAAACTAAGTAATCTCTGAACCAAAAGGTACTGCTCTAAATATTAATTTCAGTATTATGGTTTGTCCAATATATTTTCGATTATAGTGGGAACGATTAGTTTCGTACATCGTCGACTTTTCCAAAGTTTTCAGTTTATTAAGGGTTTCATGGAACCTCGATGGGGCAGTGCGAACAAGCGCTGTCAGTCGAGGTCACAGTGAAATGCGGCTCAATTGGCCGCGAGGTCACACTCTGGCTGAGGCGACCGTATTTCACTTAGTTAAGTTTAGGGTACATGTTGCATGAATGATTAGTATGTAAGGAACGTCCGCGCCCCCCTGAAGTAATGCGAAAGCGGTTCCGGGAAGAGGGGCGGTAGTGTGAATGTAAAAAAATTAAGGGTTTCCCAACAACGACCGAATGATGTCGCTTCAACGAAATACAATGTTGGTTGAATATCCTATGAAAGCCTTTAGTAAGAATTTTGCCAAACATTTTAGTATTGTAAGATCGTGGAATTGGGAATACTTTTAATTGTCGTTTATTAATTAAATTATGAATAATATTCAGAGAGAAGCGATTGTAAGAAACAATATTTATGATGTACGGATATTTAATATAATAATTTAATTTAATTTTTCAATATTTAAATATTGAAAAGCGCTGGGAGAGACAGTTTAATAAAAGTTAATTTAAACCGATAGCTCAGGAGGTCATTTATGGCTTGGATTTGACTCTCCAGTAGTGTATACAAATGTTGTGCTGCAACCCGCCATACAAAATGTCTCAGTCGGATTGGCAACCGGGAGATCTTAATATTAACAACTTTTTCTGGTATTTCTGTCGTTTGAATCCTACCGTAAACTGCAGGTCCCCCGTGTTTCTACCTTAGCGCTGAGGTGAAGCACGTGGCAGAGAATAGGCCGATAGTCAGCAGTGAGGCGAAGGAGCTATATATAATCGATACTTAATTGAACCCGAATTAAGATATAGATTCCAAAATTACCATATAAGTTTTTCGACAAAAATACGTCACTTCCGATGTCGAAGTTTCTACATGTTTTACACAGTTTTGTATATTTAAGGGCGCATGCAAGGGGGTAGGGCGAGGGGGAGGTGCCATCTCCCACCTTTCCAATGTAGAAAAAATTTGAAATAAAGCAGAAAAAATATAAACAAACAAACATTTCTAAAATATTGATTAATAGGTTTCCTGAAAGAAACTAATTACAAAATAGAGACCCTCGCGCCATCTGTTAAAAGTCATAAGAACTACAACCTGTACGTGTATTATATACATACAGATTGTAGTTCTTAGTAAAAGTTATATTTTAGTTTATGCAGTGAATTTACAACGAAAGAAAAGTACCAGCAGCAGCAGCCATGAGGGCAAGGAAGTACAACCACCCACCCTCTGCTTCAGACACTGCGACTGCAAGACCTTCTTCTATGGTTCAAACCACTGTGCCAGACAGTGACAGTAAAACTGAAGACAACGGTCGTCATGAAGATGATATTGGAAATATCGTCGGCCTGGCGACCACTACGCCGGTTGATAAGAAAAAACATCTTCTGGAAAACGGCTGGGTACCTTCGAAAAACTACGATTTAGCGGCAGATGTCAAACACCTCAAGAGGAAATTCAATCACCAGTGGCTGGACACATATTCACCATATCGCCAGTTATCATCGAGGTTTTAAAAAAGAGCGAATTGTCTTTTCCAAATATTAGAAAGGCGCTATTAATTTTGCTTTCACAGCCCTGCACAACAAGCACTATTGAGCGTTCATTCCGCTCCCTTCGCCGAATTAGAACATGGCTTAGAAGCACTATTGGTGAAAATAAGTTAAATAGGTTAGCCATACTAAGCATTCATTGTCAATGGGTTTTCTCAAACAAGGAACCATTAGTAGAAGCTGTAGTTTGAAAATTTGCTAATCCTCGCAAACTACAGTTCAAAAATTAAATTTATTAATAGATAGTGTTTTTCTTTTGTAATTGTGTATTATTGCATGCCTCCTCATGGACCCCCTTCCCCCATGAAAGAAGTTGGGTTCAGAAAGCTGCCCCCCCCCCTTCCGCTTTGAGCTGGATACGCCCTTGTATATATATATTTAAGTTTAAAAAATTAGGATTGAAACCTTGTCCAAACAACCTAGAAATATGATGACTACACACTCACAGACACATTAAAAATCCTTTCTTTAAGTGCTCAGAACTCCAAAGCGGGAGTATATCCGTTAAAATGGCTAATTTGATTATGTTACCTGAAATCTATAATTCCTGATACTGACGTAACATGAAGAAGTCGCTACTTGTTAGCTAACAATGTTCTCTAACGGAAAATGATTGGTCTGTGACGTTAAAAGCCTTCCTGGTCCCATTTTTGAGATTTGTTGTAACGCACAAGAGCGAATCATGGTTACGTAAAAATTCAAAAGATCAATAATTTGATTATATCCTGCGTAAGAAAAATATTAATTTTACTAATATTGATAATTTGTGCACTTCAAAATATAAGATTTAGAGCCTAATCGTTTTCTTCCTGTCAATTTTCATGTCCCACAGAATTGTTTACGGTTTAGTTGTATTAGGAGAATGAATATGAAGGAATTTTAGATATGTTTTGAAGTTCTGGTGTTGCAATCAGCGTTATTTACGATAGATCTGATAAACTGAAAACGACATTTTTATAAGAATATTTGACATAGCTGAGATGCGATTGTTTGTATGAGACGCGGAACAGATTTTGTGTCTAACTAGATATAATTATGTTTATAATCTTCATCAATTAGCGTAGATGTGAATAAATTTAGAGACATAATGAATTTTCCCACTGCAGGTAATTATTATAACGGGGAATTATTATAACACGTGACTCTGATGGCATTATATTTTTACGGTGCCCTTGCCATAAGGCCAGCCTATAATTGAGAGCCATACAGGAAGCCGTAACGTATTATAAAGTTATAATCTGTGTGAATATCACTGGTCCTAGCGTATAATGATAATCCTGACTCTATAAATTAAAACGCTGGGTTCAACAAAACTGTGTTAATTAGCATGCCTTCTGCGAGTGGTACAATTTCTTTCGAATCAATCGCATACAATAGGAGTCGAGGCGTCTTTACGTTACTATCCATATTTTTCAACTTTGATGTCGAAACAGCTGGATATAATTGAAGACTATTTTGTCGATGCGGATTTACTTTCGAACCGGGTCAAAGTAAGTATAACGCGAACCGCAAACACCACATCGTTTTAAAAATACTTTACAATCGACAGCTGACAACGTCTGGTCGTCGTTGTCCGTTCATTTTCACAATACATTTCTTGTTCTAAATTTAAATGAATGCGGGGAAATTATTATTAAAAATCTCTTCTAACTTAATTAGCGTCCGGTGGAACCGTAGCGTTGGACTTGATCTGAGCAATTCCAGCAGAATGGATGCTGTTGATGGCAACTGTTGGTTTCGGTAATTATAATATTTTATCGATTAATTTCCACAAGTCACCGCAATATCTGCTGCTAACGATAGCCCGACCATCGCTAAAATTGGCTAAGCGTGACTCGTATTTTCCGAAATCTTTCTCCGAAATGTGTTTATGATGACGTCCCAATTGTTTCCCGGATTACGTTCAACTATCGCGGTGACAAGTGTTGGTTTTTGATTGATTTTCTCTTATTCGTGGATGCCGACCTTGCCCGTTGCTAGCTTAACAATATAGAGTGTTTACTTCGGAATTTGTCAAACATACAGGTGCGGGATCAAATTACATTCAGCAAACTGATAGGGCGTTTTATCATGGACTAATAAAGCTCCGGCTTTTTGACAAACAAGATAAGGAGATGTTTACAGTGGCAAAGTGGCACGCTTAATGAGGTTCTCGACATGATTGAGTGGACGCCCTGTATAGAGATCTTATTGCCGAGCCCAGCTGTGACAACCCGCGCTGACTGACGCTTGAGCGATGGTCTCATTACTCGGTGGGAAGCAGCAGTTGCGATAACCGATGACACCTACGCTTCTGAAAGTTCACTTGAGCTGCGTATTGTTTCAGCTCGGGGAGTAATTTCAGAGGTAATGGCTCCCAGATTGGAAAAATGACGACGCTTTCGACTCCGGCGAAAATAACAACCCAACATGATTCTGATTGCAACACGATAGACAAAACCGCAACCTGGATGAGTTCACAGCGCTATACAAATTCGAATAACACCAGGGTATACTTTGACATCATTATGCGTCGGTCACGTTTCATATAGTAGCCGGTGTCGGTCACGATCTTCCAATGACAACCTGACGGATTACCAAGCACATAGCGCTCCGGATTGCTGGACGCGACACGGTAGAAACCATGTTAATTTTGCAATTACCTCGCCGACTATTACGGGAAAGGGTCACGTACCGCACTTTCAGTGTACGCATATTCTGAACTTCGTTCGTCAAATTACGTTTAACTTACACAAATCAAATATTCTAACATTCCCGTATCCAGGATGTCCATAGTTGCCATATAAGGCCTTCTATAAAATTCCTAGTTTTGATTTTAAATGCTAAATACTACTTACATCGTACGACCCATTAGCAGAATATAGAATTGTATTGCAAAGGATTTTTAATAATCGCCATTTCAAAACGACATTTGTGTGACACACATAGCATTAGTCTCATTTGTTTTCGAACTATTCAGTTAAATATATAATTGACATCGCAATAGAAGGAAAAAAGTTTTTCAGAAACTCTAAATACAACTTAATTTTGTACACACTACCAATCTGGTGGTGGTTCATGATTCAACTATTATTTGAGTAATCCATCGGATTGAATAATTTTGGATATCAACACAAACTTTCTTGGAAATCATTCGTTAAATTATGTTTAACTACTCATACCAAATATTCTAAGCTTCCGTACGCTCCATAACTTCCATATAAGGCCTCCTATAAAATTCTTAGTTTTGATTTTTAATGCTAAATACTAGTTACAACATGCCACTCATTAGCAGGTACAGAATTCCATCATTGAAATTATACGTACGACGATATACTGTCATTTTTAACTGCTGAAAAGTATTTTAATATATACCATTCCAAAACGATGTTTTATGTTACACGCATAGCATTAGGGTTAACAAACCAAAATTACTATGGTATGAGAGTCTAATTCCTTTTCGAACAAGCAAGTTAAGTTTCTCTAATACGTATCACAAGAGAAGTCTTTCAAAACCTGTAAGTGCAACTTAATTTTGTACACACTATCGTTCAGATGACTTTGAAAAGGAGTTTTAATGGTCAAAATGGTTATTCATTTGGATTGAATAATTTTGGATATCAACACAGACTGTTTTGGAAATTATTGGTCTTTACTTTTAATTACACATTTAAACTTCCCTTGTGCAGGATCTCCATAGCTTCAATGTAATGCCTTCTACAAAATTCCTAGATTCGATTTTAAATGCTAAATACTAGTTACAACATACAACTCATTAGCAGAATACAGAATTGCATTATTGAAATTATACGTATTAATATTTTAACTGCTGAAAGGGCTTTTAATATATACCATTCAAAAACGATGTTTTATATTACACGCTTAGCATTAGAGTTAACAAACCAAAATTACTATGGTATGAGTCTAATTCCTTTTCGAACAAGCAAGTTAAGTCTCTCTAATAGGTATTACAAGAAAAGTCTTTAAAAAACTGGAAGTGCAACTTAATTTTGCACACGCTATGGTTCGGGTGACTTTGAAAAGAAATTTTAATGGTCAAAATAGTTATTCATTTGGATTGAATAATTTTGGACATCAATACAAACGTTTATGAAAGTAATCGTCAAGTTACCTTTAATTACATATTTAAACTTTCCTTGTGCAAGATCTCCATAGCTTCCATATAAGGCCTTCTACAAAATTCCTAGTTTCGATTTTCAATGCGAAATACTAGTTAACAACATACGGCTCATTAGTGGAATACAGAACTGCATTATTGAAATTATACGTACTGTCTTTTTAACTACTGAGAAGGATTTTAATATATACCATTCCAAAACGACATTTGTGTTACGCGCATAGCACTAGGGTTAACAAACCAAAATTACTATGGTATGGGAGTCTAATTCCTTTTCGAACTAGCAAGTTAAAACTCTAATAGGTGTCGCAAGAGAAGTCTTTCAAAAACTGTAAGTCAAACTTAATTTTGTACACACTATCGTTCAGATGATTGTAAAAAGGAATTTTAATGGTTAAATGGTTACTCATTCGTATTGAATAATTTTGGATATCAACAAAAACTGTTTTGGAAATTATTGGTCTTTACTTTTAATTACACATTTAAACTTCCTTTGCGCACGTTCTCCATAGCTTCAATGTAATCCTTCTACAAAATTCCTAGATTCGATTTTAAATGCTAAATACTAGTTACAACATACAACTCATTAATAGAATACAGAATGGCATTATTGAAATTGTATATTGCTGTGTACGGCGATTCAATAAGTTGTCCCACATTGAAAGCGTCAAAAATTCCTGTCGTTTTTATCTGCCAACCAGCTCAAGCACAAAACTATTCTCTCTGGGAATCACTCGTGGCTTCGTCTCGTACAAAAGAATTGAGAAAAAAATACGTTCAACAAAAAAATCAACAACACGCGCAAATTCGTAAAACCGTCACCTTGCTTCAATGTACCCGCAACCAGTCCATCCCTTTCAGCACCAACCCTTTCACTGAACCTTGGCACGCCAAAACCACTCATCACCTGCGACGATTAAAACTTCATTTCGGTTAATAATGCTGTATTCTCCGTTTTTAAATATTACATTTTTTATCTGATATCCACAATTAAAAAACTGGAAAAAACCCCCAAACAAAAACAAAAAACCCACAACGAAACTTTCTTCCTTAATTTACCTTAACTGCCAATGAAAATACAAAGATTATGACAGATGGGATAACTGTCATGCTGTCAAAACCCATTTTCAAAATATTATTAATCTACAACAAATCACAATAAAACTTTTAGATAGCACCCCCGCCCAATTAGTATCTAAACCACCCCCATTATAATATCATATCATAGCAATATATATATATATATATATATATATATATATATATT